>JAOPJL010000002.1:13457063-13467644 GCA_027123545.1 Trisopterus esmarkii
CCACGGGCTCGGCGCGGTTGCGCCCCGCTGGGTCCCCTCCCCGGGAGCTGGTGTTCCACTCCTTAATCACTTCCAGTGCGTCGCTGTCCGAGTCGTCGGAGCCCTTCTTCTTCTTCTTCCCCTTGCCCTTCTTTTTCCTGACCAACGGGAACAGAGGGTTTTGTGTCAACAAGGTGGGAAACGGCTGACGTTTAGTTCCTAGGAGGTGGCCCCAGTGGTGGATCTCAGCGGCTGGCACATAGCCGTTGGTTCAGTGAGATTTGACCATTTTATTGCATTCCAAATTTGTTAAGGATCGAACATTAAGGAATTTTGGCCATAGACTAGTGCGAGGCCGCTGCCGTTCTCAGGCGAGGGCGGCCCCATTATTGGAACAACGGTTGTGAGGTGTAAGTTAGAACAGGGGACGTCCGTACGTCTAACAGTCATGGGGCACGGCTCTAGGGCAGCCGATTCACCCCGCCCTTTTGAAAAGAATACACAACACGCAAATAGGACGCAAACTACACCCGCTTTTACTTTTTCTTGTCGTCTTCCGAGCTCATGCTCATGGAGGACTCCTCGGTCTCCGAGGCGATGAACTCCTCCATGCTGTCCTCGTCAAAGTATCCCTACGCCGGAGAGCAGAGCGTTAGGCACCGCCGGGGCCCGCGTTGGGACTTTGAAAATACACTTTGCATACACACTTCATGTGACGTGCAGTATTGCACCTGCGTTCACCTCACCCCCCCCCCCCCCCCCTCGCTCCTTACCTTGTTCTCTTTGCTGATGTAGTCCAGCTGAAGGCACCAGGGATGGGTCCAGATCCTGCTTAGCATCTGGAAGTCCTGGAAGAGTTTGGTTCCGGCGCGCCCCCGGCCCCCCTCGTTGGCGTTCCCCACACCTGCACATGGGCAGAGACGTGTCAAGACCGCGCACGTGCGTAATGCATAGCTGCCTTACGTCCCAATACACTGAACACAATGTGGCTGTTAAAGCTGGCATCAGGTTTAGCTTTTACATCAAGGTACTGCACGTTATACACAAGAAGCCGGCCTGGCCTCCCCTGCCTCTGCTACAACCCCCTCCCCAACCAGAGTGGCTACTGGCCTCACCCTGGGTTAGATAGCGTCTCAGTCACCACATCGGTAGTGTGGACTCTGGTGAACCCGGCTTAATGCATCACTGCACACATGCATCGTCCATCCATATAACCAGATTTCCTGCGGTGGTACTACTAGCCATGCGACCTGTCCAAACGGCGCCCTTCATTAGAGAAGGGAATCTGGGTTTCAACACTCCTATGGCATTCATACACAACCACCCACACACACACACACACACACACAGACACATTGCTCACCTGTAAAGTTCTCCAGGTAGTACCTATAAAGTTTACACTGAATGGGCGTCACCCTCACAGCGAGCACATACTCGTGCTTTGGAGGCAGGAACTTGGTCAGTGCAGTGTAGTCCTTTCTCTGCGCAGAGGGAACGGGAACAAGAAACAACGTCACCATTTCTGGAGGTCCAATCAGTGAAGACACCCAATTACAGCCAGCCAAATAGTCCACCGCTAAAGGCATGGCAAATGTTCCGGACCATCAAAGAGGCGTCATTCAAATCGACCGAGATGACACCAGAGGCCAAAGTATACATGTTGGCGGAAAATCTCAATAAAAGCAACGAGAACGGATCCAGGAGCCCTCGAACGAGGACATCCGTGGTCTTTCATTTTCGATAACCCAGGTGGGCGGTCACCCAAGTACCGCCGCCATCCCTTTAAGTCATTGCCTTAAATTCCTCTAAATCACAGGGGATCTATTGAGCCATACTGAATGGTGGTTAACTCCCATTTCGACCGGCTATGCTTGCCAGCTGGCTAACACCATATCATTTCACATCAACAGAACACCTCAATGTGTTTTGCCAACCAGTCATTTAACTTTATTCCCTATTCAGTCGTGTAGCAGTCGTTCCATCCAAAGTGAATTACAGATTATAGTGAATTCTGATGAATGTTTTAATGGGAGCCGGTAGGGTTACGGGAAATCAAACCCTGGTGTCTTCCGGCTGGGAGTCACACACCCCCACACTATTTCTTCCTGCACAACCCTGACCCCATCATCATTTTGCCAGAATTTTTCCCCAGGTCCTCTGGCTTGTTCCTAGTTCCTCCGGGGGAGCGATTGGCTGACCTGAACACAGCCGGCCAGCATCTCGTAGAGGATGTGGGCCCTCTTCTTCATGACGCGCACGTCCTGCTCCGTGGAGTCGGCACACTGGCCGTTCTGGATGGGGTTGATGAAGCGGTTCCTGAACTCCTTCACGGAGCCCAGAAGGTTCTCCTTGATGAAGTTCACCATGCAGTGGTCTGGGAGGGGGGGGGTGGGGGGGGAAGAAGAGGGTGGAGGCACGATGAGCACCGCCGTAATGAAAACACGCTGAACCAGGATTTATGCGCCGCATCTCTGAGGGGAAAGTGTCAACACAAACCCTGGGAGATACGAGGTCTGCCTCAACAGCAACATCCACCCAAGCCCTCTAGACAGAGGGCACGAAACCATAACTTGGAATGCAGGTGTGTCATTTTTTGCCCATTATTTTCCATAAAAAAAAAAATACTATTTCTGATTGGCCTTTGTGTTTGGTTTAGGGTATTCAAAAAATGCATACGCCTTGCTATTCCCACCGCCCTCCGTTCTGTGAGGCATGTGTATATGGTGGGGTGGGAGGTGGAAGTCGTTCAGATCAGACACTCACACTCTATGAGGTTGTTCTGCAGGGGAGTTCCCGTCAGGATCACTCTCCTGCGGGTCTTGATGGAGTTCATGGCCTTGGACACAGCAGACGCCTCGTTCTTGAGGATGTGGCCCTCGTCACAGATCACAAAGTCCGGACCTGAGGGGGCGTGACACACACAGACACAGGTTGGTGAAGATCTAGGTTTCAGAAGGGGTTCCCGATGAAGTGTATTTCTACAGTTGGCCGTCTCGGCAGTGTTGTTTTGACACCTTCACAGACACTTCTTCTGAATGTTGGGTAGGACAGGGTGTTTTTCAGCGCGTCTTCCCAGCGCGGGGGGGGGGGGGATTTTCAGAACGCCTGGTATTAACGATAAGTTCTGGTCGAGTTTGCGTTTCATGTGAGCGAATGACGTGCTGACATATCCCCCGCCTCGAGCTACATGATTGGTCCAAACAACTACAAGGCAATAGTATTTGAGCATTTCTGCCATCACACTGTAGATAATTCAGCTTAATGGTCTCGAACACACCCTTAGTCTGATTTGTGACACACATAGACACAAAGTGCAGATGTAGTACAAACAATAACACAGCCAACACGCACGCACACGCACACGCACACACAAAGACATACCGGGATCCACCAGAGTCTTCTGGAAGGTCTCCTTGAGCTTCTTGCTCTTGATGTTCCGGCCCTGTGTGAGGTTCCGGTACATCTCGTAGCCGATGATCATGATGCCCCCGTCCTCCTGCCACCGCTGCAGGGCGTAGGCGCGCTCCTGGGGCCTCTTCACCGTCGCCAGCTCCGTCACCTGGGGTCCAGACCAATACATTAATGAAAACTAACGGGACCCAATGGAAAATGTGAAAAGGGCGATGCGAAACGCAGAGGTAAATGGTAAACGGACTGCATTTATATAGCGCTTTCATCCAAGGTGCTTTACAATGTTGCCTGACATTCACACATTCATACACACATACACACTCACACACACCGACGGCGGCGGTGTCAACCATGCAAGGCGACAAGCCAGCTCGTCGCGAGCAGTTAGGGTGAGGCGTCTTGCTCGGGGACACCTCGACACCCCGCTAGGAGGAGCCGGGGATCGAACCAGCAACATTGCGGTTACCAGCCAACCCGCCGTACCTCCTGCCGCCCCAGAGGTACGCGCACGAGTGGGCAAAGACGGTGAATACCTCCAAGCTCTCCTCGTCCTTCATCCCGTGCTGCCACTTCTCAAACTCGTTGAGCCAGTTGAGGACCGTGTTCAGGGGGCAGACCACCAGGGCCGTGGTGAAGTTGAGCTTCTCGCAGAGCAGCATTGTGTGGAGGAACGTCACCACCTGCAGGGACAAACGCAGAACTGCATTCAGACCAAGCGGAAAAACAACCCGTAGTCAGGTGAGACGGGGCGGTTGCTATGGCCGCCGAAAAAAAGAGAAAAGGGAAGCTTTGCCTAGATACAAGCCCAGAAAACTTTTTGCTGGGACATAGAAATCACGGACGACAGAAACGCAAGAGGGCGAGAGGAGAAAAAAATAATAAAGTGTGTTTAACGGAAGGAAAGACAAGGCGCTCCGCCTCGTACCTGCAGGGTCTTTCCCAGGCCCATGCAGTGGGCCAGGATGCAACCAGAGCCAGAGGACTTCTCCGTCTTCTTCAGCGACTCACAGCAGCAGTCCCAAATGAACTGCACACCTGGGACGAGAAGCAAAGGGCGACACAGATAAAAAGGCTCATTGGCCAGTCTATTTCAGAGAGGATCAGTGATACCCTGGATGCAGCCCGGGAGGAGGAAAGGCGTGATGAATAACCGTTAACCGATAAGAATAAATGTGCTACAAAGATGGCTGATTGTGTGTGACCCGTAAAGCAGCTTGGCATGTTTTGGTTGGTTTAAAGTGCTCCCAGTGACAACAAATCCGCAGCTCTGTCGTTCGTGCAGTTTCTCAAAGTGGCACAACGCACTAGCGAGTGTGAGGATTAGCCCACCGGAAACAATCTCAGTTGAGAAGATAAGGGCTGAAGTTGTTACTTGCTGAAAGTGTGTCTGTATTTGGCTTAAAGACATAATAACAGAAACCTTTAAGAGTACATCACGGACCACCACGCTGATTCAAAGTAACAGCATGCAACAATGTTCAAACACAAAATGAATGGTTGCCAAACCTTTCTTTTCACGTGCCAAGGAAGCAAAATCCAGAAATCGGGCTCTAGGTTGAAAGATCCTAATGTTTAATCCTAATGCAAAAATGATATTCTTGGGCTACGGCTAAACGGCTGATTGTTATTGTGTCTAGTTTCTCACCCTCGACCTGATGCGGTTTCAGCTTAGTGACCAGTTTCTTGTGCACCTGCACCATGACCTCCTTGGTCTCCTCGTCCTCATCCAGCACCATTTTCAGCGTGATGGGACAATCCATCTGGCTGGCCTCCTTTATCTCCGCCGTCTGAAAGGAGTGTAGTAGACGGAGAGCGGGTGAGTTCTACATATTCCTTTGCCTGATTGTTCCTCTGTTCCTTGATTTTGGCCAGGAGCAAACTGTATTCAACTTTTTTTTTTTTGACATGTTTGTGTGATTTGGGGGGCATAACTGGTTTACTTTACTTTTGATACCTCTATCATTTTTTCCCTCAGCATCTCCCTCTCCGCGATGCGCTGCCGCCGGTCCTCCTCCTCTTTCAGGGCGTCCCTGGTCTCCGTGCGCAGCTTGTCATCCTTCAGGATCTTGCGGATCCTCTTGCGACCCTTGGGCGTGTCCTTGTCGTCTCCGTCTTCGTCGTCCCCCTCCTCATCGTCACCGCTCTGGGGGCAAAAAAAAAACGTCTCTTTTATTGAGCAATGATCGCCGGGGGTCAAGACACGTAGGTCAACATGCGAACCCCCCCCCCCCCCCCCCCCAGGAGAAAGGAGTTTTCTTTTTAAGTACGGGAGAAAAGGGTCAAGAAGCTAATTTGTCACGCAGAGATTCAGCTACCTTGTCGTTGCTGGACGAGGAATCCTGGACTTTGATTCGGCGCCGCTTCTTCTTCTGTTTCTGCTTGTAGCTTCGCTTCTCCTCGGCTTTCTTTTTGGACGCCCTGCCGAGCCGAAACAGAGGATCCAGGTCAATGGACGGTGGGTGCAATAGCTCTCGACGAGCTGGATTCGATTTTTCACGCAGTGTTGAACTGGACATGGGGACCTACCTGGTCTTCCTGCGTTTGCCGTCCTCTTCTGACCCGCTCAGCTCCTCGCTCATCACAGACTCATCGTTGCTGGCAGATCCGGACTTCTCAAACTCTGAGTCAGAGTCGTCACTGCCGACTGAACAGACCCCCCCCCCACATGAATGAATTGAGATTGCATTTGTAACACGCGTAGACAAATCAAGGTCACGGGTGATGAATCACACGCACACGGCAAACACCAAAACAAACCTTTCCGCCACCCTCGTTTCTTGGGGTCCTTGTTCTTCTTGCCCTTGCCCCCTGACTTCTCGTCGCCCGACTCTCCCTCGCTCAGTGTGAGTTTGTGGCGCAGCAAGGCGTGGCGCCGCCCCTTCTTCGTGTCTCCGTCGGAGGCGGAGCCTCGCTGGGAGTCCTCCTCGTAGTCGTCGTCGTCGTCGTCTTCGCCGCCGCCGTCGACGTCGTCTGGAGAGGGGGACGCGGGGTATCGTGTGAGCGAGAAAGGCAACCGAGTCAAGCCGATCTCTATGGCACGTGTCACCGGCGGGAGGTGGCATAGTGATTTACAATACAAAAAGGGCGAGGAAACAGACCCCACGTGATAGCCAAACAGAACGACATAGTGGTTTATAAAAAGGCTTTTGTAATAAGGACTACGACACAGAGAGCGTCCCAGGTTCAGGCACTGGGTGCCCCACGAGGGAAACAAATGTAGACCACTGTAAACGGGAGGCGCCGTGCGTCGAGAAACGGGTGTTACCTTCCTGGTCTTCATCTCCGTCTTCTTCCTCGCCGTCGTCGTCTTTTTTCTCCTTCTTTACTTTCTTGGACTTTTTGTCTTCGTCGTCGCCGTCTGAGGAGCTGTCATCGCCAGACGAGTAGTTGGACTTTATTTGGGCCAGAAGCATTTTCTTTGCAATCCTAAAATGGAAGGAAGAGAAAAGGGGTTGGGTCAATTCCTAGTTACGTTCAGCCCTCATTGGGTCGAGACGGGATAACTGCTAACCACCAAGTTTAGTTTAGTCATGCGTACCGGTTTTCAGCGTCGTCGTCATCTTCCCCGGGCTGGGAGCCGTCTTTATTGCCATCTTCATCCCCTGCACACACAAAAGCGTCGTCATACACAATCTGAGGCCATGCGATTCAGTACTTTCTGATGGCTGCCACCGCCCCTACCTGAGGATTGTTGGAAGTTGCCGCTTGCTGTGGCCACGTTCTCCTCCACGAGAGGCTTGATCCTCTGCTGGTCGCTGTCCTCCCCGGAGTCCTCCCCGCCGACGGCCGCGTCGTCCCCGTCCTCCTCGCTGGAGGAGGACTGCTTGGACGGCCCTTTGGCCTTCCTGGCCTTGCGCTTCTTTTCGTAGGACCTTCTCCGATCCCCGGCCTTGGCCTCGGGAGACTCCTTGACCTCTTCCTTCTTCTTCTTCTTCTTCATCATCCGGCTTGACCTTCTCTTGGTGTCCTTCTCCGGCTCAGAGTCTTCGGACTCTGAGCCACTGTGCTTCTTCTTCTTGGAGGACTTCTTGGACGCCACGGAAGGTTTACTTTTGCCCTGCTCCTGAGGGTCAGAGTCGGAGGTGTCCGACTTCCTCTTGCGCTTGCTCGGGTTCTCCTTCTCCTTCTTTTCCTTCCTGTCCTGCTTAAACAAGCACTTCTTGGCACCCTTTGTGACCTCCTCCTCCTCCTCAGCGGAACTGTGCTCTTCCGCAGCCTTCTGCAGCAGTATGTCGGGCACCTCGTCCGAGTCGGACTCCGCCTCTTTGTTCTCGGGCGAGGGGGTCTTGGTCCGTTTTCCGTTTTTGGTCTTGGTGCCGCTGGACTTGCCGGACTTCTCAGCCTTGTCCCGGTTCTGCTCCTCTGCCTCGGAGGAGTCCTCCTTGGCCTTGTTCTCCGCCTGCTTCCTGAGCGGTGTGGTCTTCGTCCGGCTGGAGCGACGCTTACTGGGGACGCTATCAGTTGGAGTTCCATTCCTCGGTTTATCCTCAGCACCCGAGTCCTTCACAGCCTCCTCTTCCTCCTCTGCCTCCACCTCATCCTCCTTTTCTCCATCCTCTTCCTCCTTTTCTCCATCCCCTTCTAGCGCCTCCGCCTCCGCCTCCGCCTCCTCCTCCTCTTTTTCCACTTCATCCTCCTTGTTTTCTACTGCATCCTCGACCTCGTTCTTCTTCCCTTCCTTCTTCTTCTTGCTCTTCTTCGGGGTCTCCACCTCCTTGTCCTTGTTCTTGCTCTTGGACCTGGACCTGGAGGACCTGGAGGACCGTGAGCTGCACGTCGGCACGGGGGTGAGTTTGACAATGAGATTCTTCACCTTGGGCTGGTGCCGCTGGGAGTTCGCTGCCGCCGCCACCTTATCCTTGGACACGGCGGCCGCGTCGTCGGCCGCATCGCTGGCGCCGTCGTTGGCCGCGTCGTCCGTCTGCGAGAGCATGGAGGAGTCGGCGAGGCTCTCCACCATCTGGAAGAGCTCCTCGGGCACCGAAGGGGGAACCGAGACAATGTCGTGGTCCAGGGACATCTCATCCATCGGCATGTCTTCATCATCGTCGTCGTCTTCGTCTTCGTTGTCCTCAGACTTCACCGTCACGTTGGCCTTGCCGGTTCCCGTTTCCGCTCCCTTTGGCTCAGCCTCGGGAGAGCGATCGCTGTCCTCATCACCCTCCCCCTCCTCCTCCTCCGCGTTGTCCTCCTCTTCCTCCTCTGGCTCCACCGCGACAGCAGCGTCCCCAGCGGCGTCATCCACGAGGTCCGTGTCTGCGGCGGCCACATCCTCTGTGCTTTTCCTGTGCACGTGTAACCCCTCGTCGCCGTTCTGCAACTCCATGTTCTTGAACTCGGGCTCCAGCGCATCCTCCAGCGCAGTGTGGGCCTTTTTCAAATCGCTGAGCACCGATTTGAAAGCGTTCAAGTGTCTATACCTGATGGAGTTGTCCCCTTGCTTCTCGCTCGCCTGCTGGATGAACTGAATGAACGTGTTGTTCAGGCCCGCCGTCGTCTCCACCAGCTTCTTGGCCTTTTTGACGAGCTCTTTGGAGACGTGCAGCTTTTTGTAGCAGAAGGTCATGGTCCCAGAGTCCTCGCCGTGCTCCTTTCCGTTGACGGCCTTGTGTCTTTTCACGTCTTTGCTTTTGTGCTGCTTGCCGTCGCGCTCCTGACTTTTCTCTGGTTTGCGCTCCTTGTTCCACACCGTTTCCAACTTCTCCATGATGCGCTGGCACTTGGAGGTCAAGTCCGAGAGGGGCTCAGAGGTGCACACGTAGCAGTGCCACTTTGAGTTCTCGTTGGTGATGACGGACAGCTCCTTGCGTCCCAGGTTGCGCAGAATGCACTTCTTACAGAAGGCGTTGTTGCAAAAGTCGCAACAAATCAGTTTGCCCCCTTCTGCACACCACCTAATAAAAAGGGAAGAGTTGAGCTGGTTACGTAAATTTGAGGTTTGTTTGTACTTATTTTGTCGTAGTCTTTATTCAAACTGTTATATTGTCTTGAACCTTGCATTAAGACTTTTAGATTTGTATCACTGTAGTTACCTGTATAATACCCCAGTATTATACAGGGCTTACTGGAAAATGGTCTACGTTTTATTTTCCCTGTTCAAATAAAAGGATACAATATAATATTGCCATATTTTTATGATGCAAAAAGAAAAATGTCCAAGTGGTGAACCATCCAAATTGAATGGTCAAGTGTACCAATTATTTGTTTTAAACGTATAATAACAGAATTCTAATGAACCAGTCAACACAAATCCATTTTGAGAAAATATAAACAAAAATAAAGCTCTTATTCTTAAGTGATTGAGCACCTAAACCCCAAAACATGTTTATAACAAAAAATCTATTTGAATGTGGTTCTGAGGTTACACGTTTTCAAATAAGACAACGTACCTGCACTGCTCGTCCATGCCGTCAGAGTCTTTACTGATGTCATCACTTCTGTAATACTTGTAACATGACTAGACACAGTGACATTCTCAAATCAATATACAGGTAATGCATTTACATGAATGGTAACACTGACTATTTTTGTTAACTGAACATGCCAAAACACTTGCAACTGCCAAGGGTGGAAAACAAGAGAAAAAACTACCTTGCAAATAAGCACTTTGAGCACAGGATGCTCAAGAACAGAGTTGCGTTGGAACTGATTAACTTGCTGTCCGCACGCCGTGCAGTTGACCTTCTTCTGCAAGGCATCATCTGTAATAGGTTGGTAAAATAAAAATATATACACAGCCTATACTGTATGGTGAGGGGTAAAGGTATGCACCCTTACCTGTGTTGCACTGTTTAAAATCCACTCTGAGCTTCATCGCTCCTTTATTTTCATTCACAACTGGCCTCATCACCAAGGTTGCTAGGGGAAACATTTAATACATTTAACATCAAACTAGCGAACACAACGTTGTCAATATGATGCAACTGAACCACTCACTTTTGGAAACGCTGCCTCCGTTGCTCTCTGAAGGATTGTCAGAAGCGACGTCATTTTCGGACTCTTCTGAACTGTCCGATTGATTTGCTATAGTGGGAGGATCTTCAGTGGCCGTCAATCTACAAACACAAGAATTTTGTGGCCTGTAGTTAGACTAAAGGAGCACGACTGTGCCCACGTACGTGTGTGTGTGTGTGTGTGTGTGTGTGTGTGTGTGTGTGTGTGTGTGTGTGTGTGTGTGTGTGTGTGTGTGTG
>JAOPJL010000002.1:13482226-13492386 GCA_027123545.1 Trisopterus esmarkii
GGCATTTATGGCGCAGCTACAGTGTCCAAGACAAATTTCCCTGAACGGGACAATAAAGTTTATCGTATCGTATCGTACCTCCTTGAGAACGTTTGGATTGGCTCAAACAGTAAGAGATTCAAATGCATCCTGTGTTGTGCATGCTTTTGCACAACACAGCACGCTTGTGGATATGGCATAGTTCACCCGTATGATCGTGCTCAAACTTTACCAGTAATTTTACGACATAGTATGCATGGAAATTGCCGAAAACGGATTTGCCAACATTTCGATCAGCATTCACACTTGACCCCTGTGTCTTTCATTTTACGGCCCAGGCCACGTGCGAGAGGGGTTTGTGACTGAGTGAAACGACTCCCCCTACCTCTTCTTCTCCTGCGGCCTTCTCCCGCAACTTCCTCGTCTCCGTCGTCCAGCTCCTCAGAGCCACTGGCCTCTGAGCCAGAGATCTCCTCCCCTGAACGGACACAATACAGCCTCTTAAAACAGATTCCATTTTTTCACAGACGACAAAAAAACAATAAAAGACAGAATTTTCTCAAGCCTCATGTAAAATGAAATCAATAATTTTTTTATCTAAATATTCTAAGATATCCTCATATGCATCATATTTACATTTAAGAGATAATATGTACCTCCTAAACGTACATAGGGCTTTACATTTGGACATTGAGAAGACGTCGTTATCCAGCTTTTGTGTCGACTTTTACAAAATACATATTTTGAGCAGTGACGACCAAAAACAACCGGACAGATTGCAGAGAGGCCATGAACATTGAAATAATATTTGAGCAGACCACATCTCAGAGATGCAGAGATAACAACACATCGTATTGATGACAGGCGTCGCAGACCCATGTAGCCAGGAGGAGCCAATCGGTGGCCGCTGGGGGGGGGGGGGGTTCCAGGGCTCACCTTCCTCCAGCTTCTTCTTGAGGTCCTCGATCTCCTTCTGGAACTGCCGCAGCAGTGCGTCCTTGGGGTCCTCGTTGATGCGGGCCTTGTTCTTGATGTTCTTGGCGCGGTTGGCGTAGCGCAGTGTGCTGATGGTCTCGTCGTAGTTGTAGTCCGCAGGGCCGATGTTCGCACACTGGCGGCCGAGAAAAAACAGAATCTTGACAGAACTGCTGGTGTTTTACATTCGTTCTCCCAAACGAAATATTGCAAACTCTTTTGATTCATATGCAATGTGTGTATATAATACATTAGTTATAGAACCAACTATCGTACTATTTTATTGTATTTTTTCGCATTTATTGTTAAAATTATTTAAGTCTAGATTAAGTTAGTTTTACAGGACTGGGCTAGTTTATCCCACCATCATGGTCTTGGAGTTGCCGCCAAGCGAGTCCTGCAGTAGGCGGGTGAGTTTGGAGTTCCTGTAAGGCACATGGGTGCTTTTGCCGTCCACCAGAGCGGAGATGACATTCCCCAGGGTGGAGAGCGAGAGGTTGATCTTCGTAGCTTCCTTCAAGCGCTGCCCCGTGGCGCCTGTTTTCCCTTGTCTCTCCGAACCCTGGGGACCACCGGCGCATTGAAATGGTCAGGGAATCATCAGGGTCATGACGAAAAAAAAAATGCATATTACGGTATCCGTGTCTGCAGGATATTTGAGTATTTCTGCATAGGTTTGACTCACGGCCAGGTCAACCAGATGGAGTTTCCCCATTCGCACGTGCTGGTTCCCGTCCACACCTTTCTCGCTGCACTCAATGGTGATGGTGAATATGGCGTGGGAACGAGAGCTGTGCTCGTTCATGTTGGTGGCACCCACGGAACCTGTCGATTAGGGGAGAGGGAGATTCATCCACATTCAATTCTGACAGTTTCATTAAAGTCGTCTTGTTTTTTTTTGTCCAAAGATGGTGATTTTGCTCACGGTTTTTATGGCCCAGTGTCATGATTCTGTCCATGTCATCTGCATTGTTCACTACGTATCCTGAGAGGTCTTTGATGTAGACGCCAACATCTGGCCTTTCTTTAACCTGTAGAGGGAAAAAAACGATTATCAGCAATGGTATCCATTATAGGTTGACTGGGGAAATGCATGTTGACATACTGCGTCACACTATAGGTATTAGCCAAACAAGCGAGCAGTGCAGCGTATTTTGAGGAATTTACAATCAATTAATATCAATTGTAAGGGTTCCTAGGTCTCCACTTGAAATATCACTGGAATTATGACCTTCGGCTTTGGTAACAGATAAATAAAAAACAATAGATTCCCCAACGTCATTTAAGAAAAATTATAAAAAATAAATAAATGTCAAACTCGCATCACATATAATAATAAATACAAATTAGAATAATTCAAATAACATAAATATCACCCAAAAAATATTTGCCCAATGTGTATCAGAGATATAGCTTTCATCACAAAAAAATATGTCTTATAGCTAGTCTCTGCAATTGGACACGTATATTCACCTCAAGCCTCTGCAACTGATCCTTGCCCAGCAAGTCCCTAACCTCCTCATTATAGATCTCCAGGTATGACACACGGACCAGAAACCTAGAGAGAGGGTAGATAGGCTGTGATTTGATTGTTCAACCAGGATAACATAAAACAGGGTCAGTTTACTTTTTTTTATTTATAGCTCATTTAACATTACAATAACATTTTGCCATACCGTGTGTCACCCTCTGCCTTGGCGATGTGACCGAAGACATGAGCGAAGGAGTTGGGAATGATGCCCCTAAGTTCTGGCACTGCCCTTACACCCTCCATGGTGAATGTTTTACCAGTGCCAGTCTGCCCATATGCAAAGATAGTTCCTGTAATACACAGCAGGGGTCAGTATCAATATATATGATTTCCTCTAAATATGTGTTTACAAATATAAGAAAATGCCCCATTAGTATTGCCACCATTGACGTTTTTCATTAGTTATACAGTAACCCATCTGAGTATAACATCAGTTAATCAAGTTAATCATAATAATAAAAATAAATATACGATTATAATAATCACGATCATTATAAATAACTCAAATGTCGTTATTCCCATATTGATATAAATTTACCATTGTAACCCTCTAAGACTGAGTCTATGATAGGTCGGGCTGTGAGGTTGTAAACATCCAGCTGTTTGCTGTCTGGTCCAAACACAGTGTCGAAGGTGAAGCACTTGGGCGGTTCATGCTGAGTTTCTAGTTTGTTAACGGTGATGGTGCCTCGGATCTCGTCCACACTGACGGCCTGTTTGCTGCCCATCTGTTTCTCTTTCTGGTTGAGTGGACGACATCTCACGACCACCTTGACGTTGTCGCTTATCTCGGGTTTCTCGTGTTTATTGCTCTGTAATAAAAGGTGTGATTGTATATTTCAGCTTTGACTCTCTCTTGTAAACAACACATACGCAACAAACCAGAAGAGAAGATGGCGATATAGAGGCCCATATTTCATGGGCAATGCAAGATGCTAAGTAGCCCATTCGGTTCTTTTATCATATGCATCAGCCATCAGCCAAGTCGTTATCGTGAATTTTGCAATTGGGGCAAATAGTAGACCACAAAGCCCTGCATGTCATCCTCCACCAGCGCACATTAATTAGTACAATTACGATAGCCAAATTCAACAACGCTTGCTTGGCTGCTAGGAAAGCAGACACTTGCTAAGCTGCAGAAAGAGCTGTGGCACAATGGGACAATAGCACAATGGGACAAAAACGAATTATTTCCAAACATATCTCAAGAGAAAGAGACATTTTAATCGAGGGATCAGTGATCTCAATGAAGCGGTAAACAGAGGAGGATCTCTTCAATAGAAGTATCTGTTAGCATCACATCAGAACGGAGGAAGGGAGGATCCCCCGCAAACACACAAGCACTCATAGGCGGGGCCGACTTACCGGCATGTTTGAAGGGTAGACTGCAGCGTCTCACGCTGAATGTATAGGAACTGTGAAGCTCAAGTGCTTGAGGCAGTTTTTTTTGTTTTTATTCTAGGTGGATTTAAATGGCAGCGCTGTGCCCATAGTATCAGTACCCTGGAAACACTGTTGTCACGACGGACTGGCTGTGCGGCTGCGCAGTGAGTGAGGAGCAGGAGAACCAATCGGCAGCGAGAACACATAACCGAAACAGATGTAAATTCATACAGCTATATGTAAAAATAACAATAAAAATCTCATATCAACTTGACGTAAAACAGAATAATTAATTACGTAATAGCCATATTAAATGAAAGCCATTTATTTAGACCATTGCAGTGATTTACGTATGTTACGTTTGATTTGAGACCACCATGTAAATATTCAGTAGTGTATTCATTGCAAATACATATCAATATATAATTCCCTACACCCCAAGGTGCTGGGTTATACCCCCAATGTCTACTGCCCTGTATGCATCCTACAGCAAGATGCCTTAATTGCCTGTCCCCGAATGATGTGATGATGTATTAGAATTCACTTATTTTTGGTGGATAAAAGCATCTGGCAAATAATAAAATTGCTTTTATAAATCTGTCATCTGCACACACATAAAAAGTTACCCCGTATGGAAGCATTGTTTATTACACATTAGCAGTTACAGGGTCTGACAGAGGCACTCAACAATGTGTGTAACAAGGGTATTAAACAGTGAACATCAGGGGGGGATTTGTGCAAATATCAGAGAGTTCATGTGTAACAAACATGCACATACACAAAAATATACTTTATTAATGTAGCCATACTCAACGGACCTATCTATTTAAGGGAGCAACACATGATTGTCATTTGGAATTATTACACCAATTTCCAGGTCCACTGTGTTTCAGCTGCTCGGTCATTCAGGCAGTGTGACGATTCAGAGAAAGGGAATAATGTGGGAATACTGCAATCCAATCAGCTGAGTCTCTCTAGTGTCTGTAGAATACTGCTGTGAAATAAGCCAGTGAGTCCAGTGCCCTCCTGTGTCACCAGGATCCGTCCGTCCGGCCTGGGCCTGTGGACCAGCACACGCTCTCCTTGTAACAGACTGAGCTCAGAGTCTTCCTGGGCTAAATAGGTGGTGCCCACCCTGTGCCTGGTGGGAACCACGGAGGCAAATGTAAAAAGGTTAAGAGAAAAGCTACAGTCAGGACATCAGCCAGGCAACAATCAGTGATTAGAGAGAGTACCAAAAGCCTGAATGCTTCAAAATATATAAAATAATGAATGTGTTAGAGATCATAATATTCATCAATATTAACACTAAATATATTTTAAAAATACAAAAAAAAAAATTCTTTCAACCAATAAGATATTTTTCGACCAATCATATCGCTCAATTTTTTATATTTTTCTACCCTACATACACACAATGCTCAAATTGTAATCCAGACAATGAATCACCTGGTGGGACTGAACTGAGACGATGCTGCTGATTGCATGTGCTGAGATGCCACTTGCTTCTGTGGGTTGGAGTTCAGGTCAGAGATCTGGCTTGCTTCCAGTCCTTTCCTGAGGATGGGGGCCTTCCCTTCTTTGAGAATGATTCCTGGTCCATCTCTTCCCAGTGTGAGTGATGGGGCCCACACCTCCAGAGAAGGAGGACCCGTTGAACCTGAAGAAGCAATCTGATTTCCAGAGGACCAAGAGGAGGTTCTCCGCCTTATAAGAGGGGATTCTTCCTCTGTGAGAAATCGTACTGATTTCGTTGGCTGGCATGAGGAAGGTTGGAGGGGGAGGTCATTATAAGGTTATTGTAAGAGAGGGATTATTTGAGAGGTTTCATAGATAAATCTAATTATGAATTGAGAATGAAAGAAAAAAATATATATAAGTGTACCTTCTCGGTGTGGTTTTTCTGCGAGTCGGGTCGAACCAGGATGGAGTGAGGGCCATTTGGAAGTTGTCTGTCGTGCTTGAAGGCAGCGTCGTTAGAAACGGCAAAGTCTCTGCTGTTCAGGATGTCGGCAGCAGATGGCGCTGTTGCTTCAGACATCCATCCCTGAGCTCTGCCAGGGGCAGACAGAAAGCCACTGTGTTTTTTCCTTTGCAGGACAGGGGAGTGGCTAGACACTTGGACCTGTTTTAAGTTCTGTAAGTGGGATTGCACATTTGAACTCGAACCATGGGTTGCGTAATGGTTGCCCCGATGAGGCGTGCCTGAAAGAACAAAACAAAAAAATAAATAAGCAAGGGATTCTTTGAAAAAATGTAACCCAACACTCTATCAAATACCACAGTGGGTCTTAGCGTTAAGATGCGAGAGATTGCTGTGCACCCAATCACCTCCGTGTGAATTAAAAGCCCGCCTCACAGTGTCCCAACCTTGGGAGACCCCAGACAGCCTTCCAGCACCACCAGCAGCAGCATTGGCTTGCATCGTGTGCGACCCCCCGTTGAGGGCAGATGGGCCCTGTCCCATAGAATACACCGTCCCATCTGCGTTGACCCGGTCCAAGGCGAGGACCACAGCGGGGTTCTTGGGGGCTGTGGGTCTCTTGCCAGTTGTGAATGTGTTATAGGATGCTGCTGCTGCTGGCGCTGCTTTGGTCTCCGTCAGTTTTGCGGATGTCCTGTCATGACAACAAAACAAGAATTCATTTTTAACATATGGGACGTGGACCAGCAGATCTTGTGGTGCTACATGAACTTCACAAAGACATCTATGTACTGTTGCCGTTTAATCATTTAGCAGACGGGTTTTTATCTTAAGTGACTATCTTAAGTGGCAGAGAGTTCAGATGCAGGTCATTTGGGCGTTTTGCATTAAAAAGGTTGACTGTAGACATGACGGTTGGAACCACAAAATTGCTTGGAGGGAAGGCTTTTTTAATATTTTTTTATTCATTTACTGTTTCTGTTGTATTGTGGAAATCCAACTGTAAGGCGGGGGGACTTAGCTTTTTTTCACATTTGCTTTTTTGTTAGTCATGTTTTGGTTTATTATACTTTCAACAACCCACACTTCTTTATCATACACCCTTTATCACACTAATGGTTAATAGTTAGTTACTAGTTAATTACTAGTTAATTACCATACACCATATAATTACCATACACACCTTGATAACCAAAATGTGTTAATCTTGGTTATCAAGATTAACAAATAAATGCTTTACTTTATGGTACGTGCGATTCCCTGTTTGGCTTTTGTTACAACCCAGAGATGGATGGCGACAACGCCACACTATCTATGTCTTTGAATAAACCCACAGCCTCCAACCATTTTGTTTACACCGTTCAAAATGGTATGCTAATGGTAATCAACTCCCACAGTAAAGGCCGGCAGGGATCGCGGTGGGCACTCACCTGAGCACCGGGGTGACATAGTTGGCGGGCAGGATGCCAACTTTGCTGGTTCTCAGGGACAAGCCGCGCAGCCAGCCCTCGTTGAAACGGCCGTACACCCCCACCATCTCCCCTTTCCTCAGCTCCAGCTCCTCAGGCCGTCTGGGCTTGTAGGAGTACAGCACTGCACACCTGCGTGGTCCAACAGACGGATCCTATCAGCATAATGTCTTCCCACAAGGGCTTCAGCCATCATTACAGCCTACGATTTCAAAACAGGAAAGTAATATCAGAGCTGCCGTCAGCTCGGTTGATTATTCAAAGGCTTGGTATAAACGATGATTGTTGGTCATGAGGATGATTTTGTTATTGTATTCAAAGATATTTGGTGGCTAAAAATTAAAAGACAGCCTTAATCATTCAAGGCTTGATACAAAGAGGTGATTGTTGGTCACAAGAACGTTTTTATCATTGCTGTATTCAAAGACAGCAATGGTAAGAAGATTTGGTTGGCTTAAATATAAAACGACAACCTTCTTTCGGTGGGATTACTGTGCTCAAGCCAACCTCACCAGACGAAACACTGGTCCTATATTTCACTCTGTGCCTGGCTGTGTTGTTTCCCATGTTGTTCTTTGAGGCTGTGTGAACCTCCTGGAAGCACATTCTGGCATCACAGTGTGACGCATTAGCGTTGTTATCATTACTCACACGCTGATGGAGAGCTGCTGGGTGGAGGCGTTCTTGACCTCCGCAGAAGAGCCGGCCACCTGGGGGCTGACCAGTGCCATGGTGATGGTGGGTGGGGTCGCACTGTTCATCTTCTTCTCGCCCTGAAGAGTGCGCCGCAGTGTGAGTCAACATGGTTTTCCATCATGAAATAATAAGGAGGAGAAAGAAGAGATGATGGTGTTACAAAGGAATGGGAGCTAAATCAAAGTGACTGCCTAGTCGAAGGCGAAATTAAAAAAAGTACGGTAGGGGTTAATATATATTGTCATATTGTGTGCTTGGGAGTATGAGCTTGTGTACTGTATGACGAGATGTTATGTGGAATCCCGCTTATTGTAAATACATCCGACTCAGAGACAGAAATACTTTGGTGATCCCCGTGGGGAAATGGGGTGGTTTAAAAAGTGTTCTCAAGTGTCAAAGAAACAAAGAGGGATTAGATTCAAACACATGCCTGAATACAGAGTAATCCAGTCAGAGTCAAACAACAAGAATGTTGGTTTCCCCAGACCATGACCCAGGGGTTGGCAAGTAAGCGGCGCATTGGGCCAATTCTTTGGAGGGTGAAGTCCACAAGTAAATACATTTATTTAATACATTTTTGCGCAATGGCAATGATCGGTACACAGGCTGACCCCTTAACCTTTGGACCACTCCCTCCCCCACACATAATGACACGTGAAAATGACTACATATGATCAATGAGAAACGAAATGAGATGATGTCGTTTTGGTCCAACCTCAAAGAGCAGAGCGGGGAGGAAACAGACAGGCCTCAGATCAGCATGTTGGGAGCCCTAGCTCAGACAGCCAAGACCTGAGCTCCCAGACACATCACTGGGGTGTGGTTCTGAGTCACGTAGGAATTATGCACCATTGTCGTAGCAATAATTACACTTCATCACGTGCGCTCGTAAATACCGGCTGAGAATACGGCTTTGAATCTTGGTACTTCCCCACAAGTTCATTGTCCAACAACTCAGTTACTAACTTACAAACTAATGAATGAACAAACAAACAAACAAACATACATACATACATAGGAACCAACCAACTAACTAACTAAATAATATCGTGCAATGATGTGTAAAAAATGAAATATTTGGTAGTGGGAACTTGCATCCCTGGCGCCTTGTATAATACTGGTGCAGTATGCTATCCAACAACTGCTTCTATTATAAATCCTCAGGGACAGGTCGCCACACATTATATCTACGCTCCATCCATAGGCGCACGAGAGGAAGGAATTAAGCAGTGACGATATAACTACCACCACAGTCTACGGTTCAGTCCGAAGCGGAGCCTTAAGAGGTAAGTGAACAAACTCACAGCCCACATTGTCCTGGGTGAATGCAGCCTCCTACATTGTGGAGACACTTAGCACCGCGAAAAAGGGGATGAATGAGCATTATTGAGTGCACCTTTTGTGCGGTGTCCACAGAAAGTGCTATCTTAGATCGAGCCCTTGCTGGGAGGTTACTGTGGACGGCGGGCGGAGCAAGACGGCTGAGTTGCCCTGACACCGTAACCCAGAGCAGTGCGGGGGAGGAAAGAGAGTCCGATGAGAGGGAAGGTGGAAGAATGTAAAGGATGCCATAACGTGCAGTATGGTATCAATGATGAAGAAAATACAAATAGGCAAAGTTTATAGGCAATATGCACCTGTTTTTCTACAATAATATAATTTAGCATCAAGAAAATAGCAATTAATAAAGCGTACAATTGGTATTCAGCCGACACCTGAATTTCCATCCAGGGATTAATAAAGGTTTGATTCCGTATGGGAACCCTTGATTAACAACATGCCAGTTGTCAATCTAGCATGTTGGTATCACTTTGTCCACGTAACAATGCTAGTATATTCGCAGTACGTCTCTTTTCATCCAGTGATGATGGGAAGCCACTTAGCATTGTTGCGGGGCAGCAGAGGTGAATGCTAATGGGAGAGACGTTTCTCCAAATAGTGCGCACACACACACACATACACACACACTCAAAGGATCAGCTAATTGGTAGCTGGGCTTCAGCGTTCGGGACGGGAGACCTCCTGTCGTCTCCTTTTAAGTGGGGATACGTGTGGCTTGTCTGCTATTATTGGCCCAGTGAAGTGAAAGAGGGAGTTCTACCTGCAATGGTGACGAGAAACCAGCTAAAAAGGACACACACACACACACACACACACACACACACACACACACACACACACACACACACACACACACACACAC
>JAOPJL010000002.1:13565735-13581587 GCA_027123545.1 Trisopterus esmarkii
CCCCCCCCCCCCCCCCCCCCCCCCCCCCCCCCCCCCCCCCCCCCCCCCCCCCCCCCCCCCCCCCCCCCCGGGGTGTCTGCCCCTTCAGTCGAGGTCCATGTCAGGCTTGTTTTCTGTGGAGGCCCCCGCTGGGTTCTCAGAGGAGTCGCTGTCAGCGGGTTCTGCCGGGGCTTTCTCCTGGCCGTTGGCGGGCCCGTTCTGCTCGGCTGCCTTGTCGTCCTTGGGGAGTTCCACCTTGGGCTTGGGCTTGTTCATGATGGGGTTACAAGCAGAGAACAGCTCCTGGGGGTGGGGACGGGCGTTTACGTATTAAAACGTGCACAGACACAACTTGGCTCGACTGCCGATGGCAATCACTGCATAAGCTCATAAAAACCTTTAAAGAGCGCCTTTAATGATCAAGGCGATACATTTATCCTAAAGATATTTGAACACACATTATGAGAACCAACAGTAGGACCGTCTGTCTTAGCTAAATACAATGGCATTAAGTTTAGATGCTTTAAACCCTTACCCTTGTTTTTGCCTGAATCTCTTTGACTTTGACAGAAGGGTCCACTGTGAGGGTCTGTTTGCTCTGCTGGTTCATAGCGCTGTTCATCCACATCATAGCCTCACTTGTCATCTTGTCCACTTTGTTGACGTTTGCCTCATCTAAATGGTCGTATTGCTCTTCCTAGAGTGGGAATAAACCAGGGCAAATGTTGATGGACGGTGTCGACTGCGACACATCAATCGCTCAGTCAGGCTACAAATAACGTGATAGCGTGTCATTATTTAACAAGCATTCAGAGTCAGACATCATTTGCACCGCACCTTGGTTTTGAACGCCTCCACAGCCTTCATGTATAGCTGGACCTGTTTGCCCAGCTCCTCGAATGCTTTTGGTCTCTCTTCAGCTTCCATGTGTCTCTCGCGGATCGGCTGGCCGAGTACCTGAAGAGTATAATTCAGTTAGTAACTAAATCTGAAACTTTAACAAATTATTTAACAAAAAATTATATATATATATATATATATATATGACATGTTGGTACCTTTAACTCTGCCAGTTTGTCGATGTAAACCTGCTTGGGTTGGTCCTCTCCATCTTCGTACAACCAGTTCTCGGTGTCCTCCAGTTTTATTGACAGGATGTCGCGGTCCTAAATGATGTTCCGGTCAGAATTATGAAAGGGCACATTATTAGAAAAAGCCAAACCAACAAGATCTTCATTTTCGTCTTAAATCAAATGGGATAATGATTGCTTGATCTGAGAAATTGAAAAGTGTCACTCACAGATTCACTGACAAACTTCTCAAACAGTCCGTGGAGCTTGTCCCTCATGTCGTACACATACTCTTCCACATAATTCTTGGCATCGTTCCGCTCCTTCTCCAGTTTGTCCTGCATGATCATCTTGCCCTGTACAGAACGTAGGGGAAATACAAACCATTTCCAGGTTCAGTTTTTAGATGCAAACTTTTTACAATATCTTAAAGTAAGACTTGAGTGGTAGACGTATGTACCTCATTTTCTACAAACAGGTTGAGCATGTCGTCGGCCAGCTGCCACTGTGGACTGTTCTCAATAGGAAGCTCCACCACCTTTGTCTTGACTTTGGGCTTTTTGGCTTGTGGAGGTTGGTCAGACTTCTTCTCTGTTTTGACCTCTTCTGGGGTAGTCTGAAGAAACAGAAGTAGGGAGAAAGTAAAGTATAAATGACAAAGGTAAAAACATAACAAAGTTATGGTGTTGACGGGCCTTGGAAGAAAACAAAAAACAAAGCTGAATCTTAGGCCTTACAATCAGCAGACACACACAATTTGCTCCATGGCTTGTTACCTCCATTTCTTCAGCCTCGGGGGTGCCCTTCTTCTCAGGCTCTTTCTGTCCTTCTGCCTGGGTCTTCTGGTCCTCCTGATCAGTCTGCATTTTGGTCTACAAAAACCCATACCATTAGGGTGTACTCAAACAAACAAATTTTCAAATGTGAAAAAGTTGACTTATTTTCTTAGCAAATTAATGAGAAAGCATAATCATTAACCTCGCCGTCTTTTTCAGCCTGTTCCGTCTCCATGGGCTCCTCGGTCTCGTCAGACTTCTGGACCTCCACCAGTGAGGCACTGGAGACGCTGAAGATGCCGTGAATGTTCACCCTCACCTTGACCTTCACCTTGGAACTCTCCCCGGATGCCTGAGGGACCACCTTCTGGATCATAAATTGCCCTGCGGATCCAAGTAGACAGGAATAACAGCTTTAGATTGTACCCGACGGCATGTCTCTAGGAAGCTTTAGTATATTTGGCACTGTCACAAAAGCCGATTAGTGACCATGCATGCATCTAATATTGAGTTTTTAGCCACAGCGGGCACCAGATGGCTGCCTGAAACGGTTGAGAATTGGCATGTAGCCTGGTTCACCATCCAGCAATTGACTGTCCTCTGCAATTTCCTACCCGTGTAACGTAACTTGGTAGTGATTCTTTTAGTGGTCATAACAAATTATGTTTTCACTTTCTGGTTTCATAATATTTGTTACTTTTATATTTTAAAATTGTTCCATCATCTTGTCAACACATTTTGCAAAAATTATGTTAATATTTCCCCTCCCTCTGTCTGGTGGTGTTGGGGATTCACAGCGGAACAACACCAGACTGTCTTCGTTTGAGGTGTAAAGCCAGCTTAAGTAAATAATATCGCCCTGTGTGCCAGGCATAGTGAGCCAGATGATATATGGTGAATGGTTTACCAATAGAGGGATCAGGGTAGGGAAGCTCTTTGGGGCTGTTGTAGTACGCCTCCAGAGCGAAGGGCTCTCTCCGGTAGAACGTCAACACCTTAGAGAAAGGTGCCGCGTGGTTCTTTGGGAATACCTCACAATCACTGGAACACAGAACAAGAAATTTGATGGATTATTTACTGAAAAGAACCCTGCAACCCAAAGAGTAGAAAACACTGCAATGTTCGTTACCTCAACCCCTCCTCTGCAGCAGAGGTCCACTTCAGAGAGACTGGGTAGGGGACGATATCTGTAGTTGAGAATTCCCTCACTTTGAAGGCAGGTGACAGGATTGCACACTGTAGGGGACACGCCGTATTTTACTGACGAGCGAAAACAAATGTACAACGACAGGAAGAAGATCATGGCCACCTTCAGTTTAAGTGGTAAACACAGTTGAGTGTGTGCCACCAGGTTGTCAATTGACCGTGAGATGTACCTGCAGGGCACAACCTCTGGCAACTGCCTCATCTGCATTCAGAGTGGTGCTCAGCTCCTTCCCAAAGAACTTGCTGATTCTCTCCTTGATAGATGGGATCCTGGAAGCGCCACCCACCATCTCCACTGCATAGATGTCTTCCTTCTTCAACTCTATGAGGGCCACATGAGAATATGAATGGTTAGTTGAATGATAAAAACAATTAGACCAATTAGTGCTATACAAATAGCACTTTGATTTATGGTGATACCAATTCAAGTTACTTGATTAATTCAAAGGATATAGTCAGGTTTCTAAAGGCCAGTTGATATGCGCTCATTATGAATAAAAAAAAAAAAAGAATTCTTATGATCCAGACAAAGCTATTTGCTAACGTGCCACAGCAGGCAAGTCCTTTCAGCAACCAACACCTGGAATTGTACTGCTCAATTGCTCAGTTAATATATTCACCAGATAGAAAACAGTAAATGCCTACCATTCAATACTATTTATGCAAGTAATTATATAGATAAAACCTATTCATGTTGTCGACCTACCCAACCAAAGTTAAAAAAATGTTTACGGTCAGATAATCCTAGTTCCGTCTTTAAAAGACTACACTTGTATTGTAAGCATGGTAATATGGTAAAATCTGCAGTACTATATTTGGGTTTTAGGATATGCTACACGTGAACCTTTTAAGACGGCGCAATTTGATTCGTTTGCCATCTCGGGATATTGGGCAATATCCCCTCGGGATATTGTTTTCACGCGCGTGGCTGTTGTCTTGTCACGCTAATAAAAACAAATAAAATCCCAGCAAAAGGGTTATCCTGTTTATTTTTGGAATGTTCACGTGTAGTATATACTAAAACAATTACTCACCTCAGGCTCTGTCAATAGTGGGTAATAGCCCCCCTGCTATTCCCCACTATTCACTTCACAGAATAATTGTTAAATATGTACTCATAACACACTAAACAAAATACTTACTGGCATTCTCCAACAGAGTGTGCAGGGGAGCCTCTACTCTGGTCAAAACATCAGCACACATTGCCTCAAATGACCCCCTATGGTGGCAAAGGTAGATGGTTAAAAGTGGGTTTGTACGCATTACATTGTTATCGGGCCTAAGGTAATAATTACTTGAGTGAAGTACAAACACTGAATCAACGTTGATACTAATTTAATACATTTTGGTAATAAAACAGTAACATCAACCTAACCATAAAGTTTTGCATCAATAAACCCAGTTATGTTTGTCCATTGGAATGACAATAATAAAGACGAGTCAAAGAAAGTTAAAGAAAGAACCCATATTTGGTTGAATATATATGGTTGGCCCACCTGTTCATCTTTCCAGAGACATCGATGTCATTCATGAAACATTCAATGTTCAGCGGCAGATCGGAGGAGTTAGCACTCATCAGCCTCTTCAGTTTCTCACACTCCTGGTAGAGCCTGACCAAAGCCCTGGGCTTGGTCCTAACATCCAGCTTGTACTTTTTGGCAAACTCTTCACAGAAATGCTTGACGAGCTCCTCGTCAAAGTCCTTGCCTCCCAACTCTGGGTCACAGGCCGTAGCAAGGACCTAAGAATCCATGGGGGGAAACAGCAGAACATAGTAAAGTGGTTATTCAAGCAAACCCATTAGTAACAGGGAGAGGAGATGATCTGTGAACCTACGAACCTTGAGCTTGCCCTTGTTGAAGGCGCACACAGAGGTCTGGTATCCGGAATGACCCACGTCCACAAACACCACGATCCTGGCCTTCTCCTCGGGGGCGGGAAGGTCTTGTTTGTAGATGCCATACGCAAGTGCCACTATAAAATTATCAAAGATTAACAATGAGTCAAAATCTTTCCATAGCTCAACTGAAAAATAATGAAATAACCAATTAAATTGTGCTATAACATGATACCCCAGAGTGGCACATTAAAGGTGTGCCTACCTGCAGTGGTCTCATTCATGAGCCTCAAGCAATTGAGGCCAGCAATCTGTGCAGCATCTACTACGGATCTTCTCTCTGCATCAGTGTAGTAGCATGGGACCTAGCGAGAACAACAGAGGTATTACTAACATAGCCAGTATGTGAGTAGTTTGTATCTAAAACAGGATTAAAAGCAGTGGCTAATAGCAGTCACTTATATTTTAGAATGTTTCGATTCGATATGTTTTGTGTATGTCTGAGTATTTTGAAAAGCACAAAACAAAATAAATATATTATTTTAAATGTACAGTTTCCGTGCATCAGTGTTCTGCTTGGTAGATAAACAGAAATGCATACGTACAGAGACCACGCAGTCAGCCACAGGTTTCTTCAATGCACTCTCAGCTGTCTCCTTCAGCTTAGTCAGCAGCATTGCAGTCACCTGTTCAATGCTGAACACCTTCTCCTCCTCCATGTACATCACCTTCAGACAAATACACAACACAGTATTAGCATTTTTTCTTCAACAGTGACTTACCGTCTGTGCATATCAGCCATATTCTGATTTATAAAAATGCAAGTGACAGTAGAAGGCTATTTAAAAATATATAACTGCACGATAATATCCCAACAAATGATGCCAACATGTCAATGTAACAGGCAATCTTACAGTTAGAGCTCTATGAGGGAATTATATTCTCCATCCATTAAATTATGGACTGACCACATCAGCTTCTTTATATTATTAAGAGCAATCCACATTTTATTGGCTTACAAATATAGTCTTACTTTGATTCCAGTGGTCCCTGTGGGCAATTGTGCAAGGTCGTAAACCAGACTTGACTTCTGACGATTGACAAATGGATCCGTGAATGCCCGTCCATGAAACCGCTTGAAACCTTGGACCGTGTTCTTGCAGTTTGAAACCACCTATAGTAGTAACAAATATTTTGTGTGAGACATTTACGGATAAATGTTTAACAATCATTTAGATTCATACATTTTCAAAATGTATTGTCAAATACGATAGCATCTTTCATCTATGAATGGGATGCAGTCTTCCTCCTATAGCAGTAAACATACCTGGCTTTTTGCTGCTGCGCCAATCGACCGATTCCGTGGTCCGAAAGAAACACATGCTCTAGAAAAGATATAGCAACGATCATGAATAAAAACAAACGTCATTGTAAACACGAATTCGTTCAATTGATTAGGACTTTGTTGTCGCAAGGTATATAACATGCATTCTCCATCAAAGTCAATTTTGACAGCGTCAGGCCTCCTCTTAGCGGACGCTCATTCACACATTCTGAGCAACAAATGCGGATAGGACTATCAATAACATGATTAAACATCTTCCGTTATGCATTAACGAGAGCAACCTGGGGGTGTGTAGTTTGTCATCACGGTGGTTGAAGATTTATTACAAGTGACAAAAGACAGGGTCGAGCTATTTGAGCTAGCATTAGCAGGAGATTCACGTGCCGTTTCCTGGGTTGAAACCCTACAGGCAGCTAGCGTGACTGGCTAACTAGCGAGCTTTAAACCACCGCGCAGGGACTTCCCATCACATCAAAATTTTACAATGAACGAGAAAATATATACCTCTAATTTACAAAACAATAGCAAATAACAAATGAGGTTAAATGTATTACTTACGGTGTACATCGGTCGCTGTACTCATTAGCAACAGTTTCAATACCCCCGGCTCTCGCTACTGCTACAAAGCAGTTCAGGTACCCGACATCAAATCCAACCACAGACATCTTGACAAAACGTAGATTAAATGTACAGTATTTGAAACGGAAATGAAGAGTGATAAGTGCAAGACGCGACAGTAGCTACAGCTTCTCTCAATTAGCAGTGGCTATCCCACCCTTGTTCCATGTAGCTGCCTTCTGCGTAGAGGCAAGCCGGTTAGCTGTTGTATTGCACAGAGCGCGTTGGAAAGGAGATTTCTTCTCTATTTGCCATCCGCAGAAACATGTCCAACTTCCGGGCCGCGGATTTCAACATAAAGGTACCCGGATTCGCTGCTAATGCGCTTAGCTTGCGAACATTGTATTGCCAAGTGCACGCAAGGTACTCACGTTGGATCTCTATCGTGTCATTTACTTCGTGTCACAACATCAAGCCTAGCCTAGAACATTAGGTAATATACTGAAAACACGTATTGGGTAAGCATATGAATCAGCTCATGGATAACTAAATACATTATTCATTGTGCAGTTGTTAACCTAAATTACACAAAATAATTAACAAAAGAAACAAAATATCAACACAATTAAGGCAAATTCAAAGAATCCATGAAACCATTTTGATATAATTATTTGTGGCTTTATTAGGTAGACATACAGATCTGGAATTAACAGTAAAGAGTGAGAGTGTCAGATTTATTCGTCATTCTCGTAGTCGGCGGGGTTCTTCCTCTTGCCCTGTTCATGCACATGGTTACCCCAGGTGTAGGTCAGGTACATCAACACCATTGCTAAATGAAAGGTTTGAAAATATAAATTAGATTGAATTCTGATATACAATTTTACACATATACAAATTGCTTTAAAAAAAGAGTTAAAATAAAGCATTGTTCATAGCAGCAAGACTGACAGCTCAAGTAATGGGCACCGGTATAAAAACTATGGTGGAAAGTTTTGTGTTCATGAAGGCAACATTATTATTACATGAAACCAATAGTGTACACTCATGCAAATAGTCTCCGGACGTCGCAGGGGCAACATATCAATAACCCTGTTGAAGCAACATGTGATTTGGATTTGTCCAGGTGGCCAGCTGTGCATTTTTCATGGGGTATACAACAAATATGAATACTCACGGGGAGCTACTCTGAAGATGCTGCTTGTGAACCGTCTCCAAACATTGGGGATTCCCTTGGAGAAATAGTTAGGAAAAGCCTTCTGTTCAAAGGGGGAAAGACTGTATGTGATCACGTGGCGGACCTTCGCCAATCCTCCAAAATGGTGACCCATGGTGACAAGTCCTGTTAAACAAAAATATAAGAGAACACCTTCATACATAAACATACTTTCATTGACCTTGTCATATGAAAAGTCTTGATAATGTGTGCCAATAAGAAAGTATGAGCTTTATTGCAAGTCTGTCGTCTACCTACATGAGTAAGTGCAGTAAATCATAGGTTTGTTAAACATGTGACATTTAACACAATGTATTCGAGAGCATTATTATCGTGAGTATTTACTATAAGTTATGGTTCTTGGAACATAAAACACACAATCCACACACACCCGTTGACTGATTTTATTTCACTGGTGTTGCCAGTCAATTCAAACTGTAGAAATACCATTCACATCACTTCTGAAAATGGCAGATTAATGAGAATTTACTGAACTGTACATTAAACTACGGTGGCCATCCTAGTAACGCCTAAGCGAAATCTTTAGGGCATGTTGTGCTTCGTATTAACACCATGCATAACTACGACGCCACTATTACAAACGTTTATATTCGAAAGTGGTTGGTAAAGGTTTTGATCAATCGGTACAAATCAACTCAATACAAAACACTCAGGAGGAGACGCGGAAAGGACACCCTTGCTATTGCTTAACAGTGTGTAAGCTAACGTTAGCAAGATGGCTTTCTAGGGACCTTGAAATACTACCCTTGCCTCTTAGGTCAGAGTACTTCTCCCATCAGAACGATATTAATTAACAAAATAAAACGTACAAAAATGTTGTAAATTCATAATAGCTTGAACTTAAAACAATATATCACAACATGTATGACATTGGGCTTTACCTTGTTAGCTCTCACGACCAGTGGCTTGAGCTCGTTCGGTTCTCTTATTGGTCAATGGTGAGCGGATGCCAGTTTACGCATATTCCGTTCTCGTCTCAATGTAATATATGAGGCACAATACCACCCCCATGTGGACAAACCGTATTTAGCAGAAACAAAATCACGTCATCGCAATATGCATGCATGTTCTTGGTGAGAAAATACTTGTTATATCATTACTGTGGAATTCGCTAATGCTTGGATTCTTACTATGAAGAGGACATTTAAACATGCCAATGTGGATAAATACCATTGTCATGAAAAGGATCCTTCAAAAAATAAAAAAAACTAACCTACCACACAAATATTTTAACAGGCAGGGCTAACCCTCTCAACCACCTATGTTAAAGCATGGGATTAACTACATTTTCAGGCATAGACGACAATAGTGCTTCCATTTTTCTTTTTATTTCCTTGTCTTTTTTTTACTTGCTACTCATAACATTCAATGCACATGTTTTCTCTGAAGGAATGGAATTTGAATAAATGGTCAGATGGATTTACAGGTACAACTCTATACATGCAACATGTCCTTGGTGGTCTTGATTACCAGAAGTTCTACATCATTGAAACTTTCAGCTGACCTCATTTTGTCAGCATTGGATTCTGGACATTAAAATTGACAGTTGCAGATCAAACAACTTGTCTGTAATCCCCAGAAGTGTAAAGGAAACGTAAAAGGTTTGGGACTTCAATTTCATATTTTGTCAGAACAGGGTTAACTCAAACTGTTACATCGTGTTAAATAATAAACCATTCACCCAAAAATAAATTAACATAAAACAAACAAAATTTCACAAACGTTTAGAGTTCGGAGGGATAAAGTCTATCAATTAAATAGTTTTAAACTTTTAAACAAAAATAACTGCCATCTCGTTATTTTGGATAAGGTACATCTTCAACACTATACACTCGATTAAGTAAACATACCTGATCTACGTAAATCACTACATTATTAAATTCACAATGATAGTCCTGCATTCACTGAGACTGGACAAAGCATCCAAACACATTCATGGTAACATATCATAAGAGGTGTAGTGAGAACAATTTGCCGAGCGTGTACAAGAAAGTATGACGTTCTGTGGGAGTCAACGACAAGTGCACCTCGTGGCAACCATTTCGTCAAACTGCTTGTAGACGTAAGATCCATCCTCCTCAAAGATCATCACGCTGAGGGGACTGTAGTGGGAGGGAACACACGCCGGCCGGGGCACTGTGGTGTCAAGCTTCTCGTATATGATGTTCTGCACCATTGTGTGGATGGGCGAGTGGTAGAAATAGCCCAAGGTGCTCGGGCAGGTCCCTCGGCAGTAGCGGGGGTTGTACTTGGGGGGAAACACGATCCAGTGATCCAGCTTTAGCTGGCTGAACCCCACCTTGAAGTCATACAAGGCACAGTCACTGGTCGGGTACTCTGAGCTCGGCAGGAGCTCAGGGAGTTGGTGATCCAAGCTTTGCCCGGCTCTTTTGGTCTTCAGAGGTGCCCTCCTGAGCCTCCTCTTGCGCCGGAGCATTTGCTGCAACTTGAACACGCTCCTCTCGGCTGATGAGAGTGGCTCGTCCATCTGTGACCTTTGACCAGCCATGGAAGGAGGGGCGGACTTCTGATGCGCTGTTTTGCTGGTATCATTCAGGTACAGAAGTAAAGGCGGAGACCACGAGGGGAATAATGATGCTGCAGACCCTCCTTCCCCAAGGGGACCCGGGCCCTCTGAACAATTAAACTGGACGAGCAGGCTGACAGTCCTCTTGTGGATCTTCAAGATCGGCAGCAGGAGGTTTGTGATGTCAACCTCCACCCAATTCTTCCCTTGCGGCGTGTGTGCATGGTGAACTGTGAACATCACCTGGTGGTCAATGCTGGGACACAAGTGACACTGGTTTGCATCCTCCTGTTCTTTGATGTTGAGGTAGCACAGTGAGGGGCTAGGAGCTGCCACGTCATGGTCAAAAGAGAACAGCATGACGGATTTCAGAAGCTGCTCCCGGTCGCCCACTGTATCGAGTTTGTAGGACAAGTCTTGCATTGAAATCTCTGAGAAAAGGACGATAGAAACACAAGAAACTGACTTTAAGAAACATTTCTTAAAACTTCTTTACTCATATTATCAAGGAGGGAAGTAGGTTTCCCTCATGTCAAACGTCATGGTGCTGAATGGTGAAACTAAAGTGGGTAACCTTTCAAAATGTGTTGCTAAGAACAGTCCTATACATGTATGAATGGCAACTTTCATACACACAAAATGTAAGAAAATATTTGACAAAGGTATAGGCTACTCACCATTCCGTTGGTCTAGACATTTTTCCACAGGCTTTATCAGACGCAACGTATTGAATAGGTCATTGCTGTCCAAGCTCCTCTGACCCCTTGACTTCTTATGCACTTCTACCATGTACTTCATATACTTGCGCTCAGGTTTCACACTTGGCTTAAGTTCTGCGTTCCACCGCGTTTTGCCATGCTCCGACAAGGCTTTCAACAAAGGGGTGAATATGTTTTCATAAGGATACTTGGTGTAAGTATCAAAAGTGTGCTCTGCGTTGGACGAGGCATGGGGAGAGCTGAACTCGCAGTGACAGAAAACCATGTGCAATAGTAGTATGGTGTTAAAATAATTCAGTACAGTCGCCATCAACCATAGTGTCCCCATTATTTGAAATCCAATGCCTTCAACTCGGAGCTACAATCCTGCGAGAGTTGAGGTCAACTTCAACACGCTGGTCATTGATCAACGTCTGCTACGTCAGGTGTCTGCAATCAATTCAACGCTACCGGAAGCACTAGCCAAACCATTGGTTTAGGTTCATGCGAAAAAGCACTTTCTATCTGTGCACCCACCCACACACACTTGATATAACGACTTTCTTATTTATTTTTTTAAGCATGCTTATTGTAGACTCGAACCCTCTAGTCTTCTAGAGTTTGTTAAGTGTAGGACTTAGCTATTTCCATTTAAATATTTGTCTAGTTTTCAATGGTAGCTGCATTTTATTTTAATAAAATAAAATATTGTATATTTGACCTCAAACATTAAATAATTCAATCCAGATAAAATTAAACCAACAAATACAGTGCCTGCTTGTTTATTTTATTCTATATTATACACCAAAACGTGTATAGTATATACAATTAAATATACTCCATATTGGTGAAGTTTGTGTGTTTGATGGCTGTTCTAAGGGTTTATGCAGCATCTCATGGCCTGAAGCAGGCTGATCAGACTGGGGCTGGGTGAGGCTGCACACCTGTAGTGTATTTTGTAATCAAGGACCACATGATAAATCAGCCATCAGCACACACACTCAAGATAGCTTTGACATGTCAGTATTCACCACTGGCTCTGCAAGCCTCAACCATAACAAAATGTTGGTTGAGAACAGTAAAACTACCTAGATGGCATGTGTTCAGGGTCCCCTGCTATAATACTTTTAAGTGCATAAATGATCTCTTGTGAATTAACGCATACTTTTTTCAGGCTAAAACGAATTGCATGTTTAAAGAATTACCTTCATAATGTTATTATTTGACTAATTCCCTCAAAGCTGAAAAAATAGACAGTTTATCTCATCTTATCTTTGGAAGAAGAGGCTTTCCTTGCTCCTTGGACTGGGAAATAATGTACGTCCTAAGGAAAGAACAACATTCCACTGTCCATTCTGTGTCTGCTTTGCATAAGTCGCCTCCACGCACAAACCCACCAGTAAATACCTCCCTCCCATGTTAATCCAGACTCTAGAATATCCCCTTTGTGACTCGAATAAAGATTGGTTAGATGAGTGAATAAAGTTGAGTTAGCGTCGTTACCCTGTTATTGGGAAATGCCTGACCGCCATGACTAATCGTCGTTTTGTGATAGTGATGAAACAAGATAAAAAAATCCCCTCTGGTGACACATTTCCACATAGTTATAGTGATAGTTATCTTTAAAGAATGTACATATTAGTATACAAAAATAAAGATTTTTATACATACATCTTTATGCAAACTATAAAGTACTAGCAGCTACACATGTTTTTACAACATAAAAAATGGATTCATGGACCAAATCCGCTTGGAAATGAGGCCCCTGACTATTTGTCGGAAGTTTGACACTGTTGAATGTTGACCCCAATTGTTTTACAATCCTGTTTAAAAGCCATCCCAAACAGCTAAGCCTGGTGGCTGCTGGTGTCTGTGTTTCCTGCGGTGCCCCATGTGGGGCTGAAACAGTTTACTGATGGTATTCAGGCCTTTAGGCAGCAGTACTCTGTACTCCTCCTCTTCGGACGCTTCTCTGCAGTGGTCTCTCTGCCTTCCACCCAGAAGCTCTTTAAGTTCAAACGTCCCACATGTCCCCAGGTAGTGGTAGGGCTTCCTCCCAGCGTTATCCCTAACGTTGACCCTGGCTCCGTAACCCTGAACCAGCAGAGTGATGATGTCACCGTGACCGTGGATGGCTGCGATGTGCAGAGGTGTGTAGCCTCCGTGTGTTTTGCTGTTGACGTCCACGCAGGTGCCTTTGCTCTTGGAGATGTCCATGATCTTGCGCACCATCTCGCCGTTGCCCCCCTTTACAGCCCAGTGGAGGGCCGTGAAGCCAGACAAGAAGTCTCTCTTGTTCACCAACTGTGTGTCCAGTAAAAGCAACCCATAAACGTGCCTCCACATTCCTGCACTGCACTTGACCAGCCACTCGTGAGCGATTGGATCCAAAGGAACTGAATCTGAATCGTCGACTTTTCTCGTGATTGAGCTTTGGGACCCCGTATCTGTAGGAGAGCCCTGGCCATTTAACATCAGCTCCGTTAAGTTTTCACAAGATTTCGAGGTGTGTGTATTCCTCTCAAATATTTGACAAAAGCGGTTCACGGCTGGTACTGTTTGTGACAGGGATTTTACTGGAAATGGCTTATCTGGAGTTGTAAACTCAGATGGCGTTTCCGAACTTAAATCATGAGGTCGTATCGGGGTACGAGGGGATGAACTCACCGATACGACAGCAAAGACAGCACCGCTTTCCCCTTTTATACAAACGTGATCACTTGAAATATTAATGATTTTCAGTGATTGCTCATTGTCATTGCTGCTGTTTGTATTAATCGTTAGAGCCATGGCCTCGGAATGATTATATATGGTGTCATCCTTGCATTCACCGCTTAAATTGAAGGAAAAGCTTGCATTGTTGTTTTGTAGGTCGTGCAGCATTTCTGCAGACTCGGCTTGATCGGAGCTGTGGAAAGGCGAAGCAGCGGCCCGGAGTGATGGGTCTGGGTGGGCACCACCGTCCCGCGATTTCAGCCCTTCGCCGTCTCCCTTAACAAAGTCCCGGTATCTTTTCTTCGCGACCACAAACTTGACACCGTCGATCTGTTTGACCACGGCAACGCTGTTCACCAACTTCTTGAACAAGTCCCTATTGTGTTGCTTTCCCGCGGGATCGCCGCAGTGTATTTGACTTTTAAAACAGTTCAGCAGTTCTGCGTTTGTCACCTTGCCGCCGTGCTCCAATAAAAAGGTTAAAATTGTGTCCTGATTCAAAGCCATTTTTTTTAAATATAAAAACCTAAAATAAATGATAACGGGAAGAAAAAAGGAGAACGGGCCCCACCGACCGTCCCGCTCCGCTCACAATTAATTCTCCCAGTCCCGCCCCTCCTCTTCCCGGTACTAGTGGGAGATGTCCCCCACTACAACCTGCTGTTTCCGGGGCCTCTTTAAACACAATCACGTCGTGCGCGTCCACGGCACATTAAACCCAAATGCGCGTGCTTATTTATCTATCATAAGCCCCACAAATCCGCTATTATTTTTTCATGCTTGGACTCAAAAAGTACATCTCCTACAATAATTGGAAGGGGGAATCGTGTTTCTTTTTAATCGAAAATATTTAGATGATTGACCCCATTGGTGCGGCGATGACCCAAGCCCGTAGTTCTCAATGAGCAAATTGATCGTGCATTCCAGCACCGAGGGGGTGTTGCCACCAAGTGGCCATGTTGAATGAATTAAGCCGTTCCCTTCCATACTCCGGTCAGATGAAGACAGCTCCTCGTAAAGTCCCTCATACTCCTGCCGCGTCTGACGATGGCGACCACTGAAATAGATATTTTCGCTGTAAGTATCCCCGACGTGTATATTATTCAGTGTAGGCCTATGCATTAAGATTACGTAGAAAAAATGTCATCTCATTGCGACCTATTATAGACCGGGGTTTATGCCTCCCATAGCTTGTTTATTATAGCGTTCAGGTGCCATAGGTTGGGATTAGCCTATCGTGGCTGGGTCAGACGTGCATGTCATGCAGCGGCATCGTTATGTTGGTGTTGAGCAGCCTGTGCGTTGAACTCGCTGTGTTAATTGAGTGCATTTTAAATAAGACTTTGTAAAGGTCAATTACGCATTGTAGCGCCTTGAGACGGGGTTACTCACGGGATGCAAATGCATTACGCTTCCATAACGAGGCCAAAGGCAGTAAACAAACGACTATAGCAAAAATACAAGGGTGCTTATGTTGTTATAACGTTAATGTTTAATGGTAACGGTAATTGTACTCGTGTATTGCTGTTAGCATAAACATTGCAACGCAAGACGGCAGAGTGGAGGGTGATCAAGCATCGCCTCTGCTAATGACTGAGACAATTACATTAAACACCACTTAGAGTTTATTGGTGTCTCACTTTGATTTATCATGCTCAATACATCATAAAGTGTGCTTCTTGGGTCTCAGTCAAGGGTGTCCGGTTTTGCAAAATAAGGATAACAATCACACACGCATGCACACACACACACATGTGTGTGTGAGTAGAGAGGGCTTGTAAGGGTATGGATACCCTCTCACCCTGTCAAATAACATCCATATAAAGAACTCTTTGTTTGCGTGTGTGTGTGTGTGTGTGTGTGTGTGTGTGTGTGTGTGTGTGTGTGTGTGTGTGTGTGTGTGTGTG
>JAOPJL010000002.1:13581687-13597725 GCA_027123545.1 Trisopterus esmarkii
GTGTGTGTGTGTGTGTGTGTGTGTGTGTGTGTGTGTGTGTGTGTGTGTGTGTGTGTGTTTGTGTGTGTGTCTGCATGCGCACTTGGAAAGACATTTATCATAATTCATCACTGTGATTCTTTTAATAGTACATGCAGTATATGCAGTAACATGAATACAAGCTCGGAGGGCATGGTTACCATGCACCCCCCTCCCCTGACTGAATTAAAACCCAAGAAGTTATCTAGAACCGGAGAGAGGGGGAGAGAGAGAGAGAGAGAGAATATGTTGTGCACTCCTCCCACTCAGCAGATTGTATTTGTTCCCTAGACAACAAGAGAACAGCTTTTAGTTAATAAATAGTGCACTGAGAAGTTAATTCAAGATCTGATCCAGTCACTGCACAATGCAATGGAACCCGTACACAGATGCAAAAAAAACGTACCATGCAAACATACCATTAGGATATGAATACTTCATAAAAAAAAAATTCAAAGCCCCCATTAATTACAGTGCAAATGCTTGTTGACTTAAGTGGTTTTGTTTGTATTTGAAGGGGAGTCATGCATTTTCCTGAGGCTGTTAGATGGTTATTGCCTCTGCCAAAAAGCACTGTGCCTAACTTTGAATTCCCCCCCCCCCCTCCCTTCCTCTCTCCTCCATTCCTCCTTTCTCATTTCCTCAATAGCCAGCTAGACCTGATCAACGGTCAGGCGAGTTCACGTCATTCATAAGGAATGGTTGAAACATAGCAAATGTTTTCTCTGTGTCTAGCGTCCATGGTAGCAGCCAGCTCTGATTCACCTGCTGAGCGGCTATTTGTTTTACTGCAATGTCAAAAATAAGAGATTTATAAATCGACTCGGCAATATGTTATCTGAGAACATGAGTTGTTTTTAAAAATGCAACCCTCTCTGTGTACAGGTACAGGTACATTTACATCACAATAAGACCTCATGCATGCTGTAGTGTAGGATTCTCTTAAGCACAGTGGTTTATGCTGAGAATTTTCAAGTGTCAAATCTTAAACATCAAACCATGTCAAATGCTCCTTATCTCCGAGGTCGATGTCTTTTCGGATTATAAATATGATTATCTCATATATCTAAGTATTTGACTAGGGCGCTGTATGAATGGAGAAATATATTTAGAACAAAGCAGTACCTCTTGCTAAGCTAAACGCTGGTCGGCTTAAGTTTTCTTGTTATGCCCCTGTCACACTTTGACGGTTTGGAAAACTTATGCCGACCAATGAAAAATTGGGCGAATGCTTTGTATAAGTTTAAGTACGCTGGAGCATTGTGGTTTACGCTTGCATAAGGCGTCATAAGTCACAGTCGTCGTAGATTTTTGAGCACGGGTCATTCTGCAGTCTTAATTATTTATAACAATGATTCTGCAATTTTTTTTAACCATTGGGAGGTACCATTGGGAGTGGAAGCAGACACTTCTTTTCTACAGGTTTCGTACTTCTGTACTAGTTGGGCAATGGCTGTAGTAGCAAAATATGGTATTAAGAAGGAGTTAAATTGTTTGTCTCAAAGGACATGGCTCAGGATATGTGAATTATAAAGCAAAATTGTACCTGTCACCTACTCCATGAGCGCCTCGCTCTTTAGCCTACGTCTTCTACAAACGGATATCCATTGTCCCTGTACCAAAAGGTTGACCTGACAGGCAGGCCTGAGGTGATGAGAAAAGGGCCACCTCACCTCCTCTGCACTCACCCTGAGTACCTGCAGTCACTCAGGGCTGCATCGGTTTAACATTTCTTATTTTTTCTGACAATTAGTTAACTCAATCTCACCTGGTTGTTGCTATCTATTGATACTGGGCGGTGTGGATCAGTCCTCTGTGTTAAATTCAAGAGATTGTGTGTGTGTGTGTGTGTGTGTGTGTGTGTGTGTGTGTGTGTGTGTGTTTGTGTGTGCGTGTGTGTGTGTGTGTGTGTGCTCTCATCAAGCACATCATTTTCCTTGTGTGAAATCTTCTGAAATGGGAATGCTGTTTGTCCCAGCCTGTATCTGGCAAGAGGAAGAGCAACATCTACCAAGCATACAAATTAATCAGACTGGACTCATTTTATAGGGCCATCTATTGTCCCATACATGGATTCAGACTATTCAGCAAAACTTTTGAATTGAATTGTCTTATTGAAGCTGTGTCGATGCATGCAACTTTGGATTGCAATTTTTTTGTTAGCTATTAAACAAGGATATAAGGTTATTTCCATCCAACGGTTGTATTTTAATAACACTCTTACTTCACTTCACAAAGTGTATTTAACTGCCTTGCATTGTAAGCTGTTTAGTCAGACATAATTATTTTATTGAATTGTCTCTACCCCACTAGGAAAGAGATGGAGGCACAAGGGTGTGCCATGAAGTCCATGTTCACTAAACGGCATTTTGAGGAAGAAAAGCAACAACTGTCTAAAAAGATGGGAGAAAGTATGCAGTCAATAGAATGTAGTACATCAATACACTTGTATCTTTTTCAGAATGAAGAGAAGCGTAGCCTGGAGCTGGCTGGACATGTCGGGTTCGACAGTCTTCCGGACCAGTTGGTCAGCAAGGCGGTCTCGCAAGGATTCTGCTTCAACATCCTTTGTGTCGGCAAGTTTGGATTCCATTAAAAGGAGATACAGATAGACAGACAGACACTTTATTAATCACAGAGGGAAAAGGCAGCCAGTACCTCTATTCAACACACACTTAAAATGAGCAATACACACAGAAACAAATAGCCTGTTGACATTTCCTACACTATGCATAAACATGAGATACTTAAAAAATAAAAATGCGAGACTCTGAGCATATGGAGATTGTAAATGCAGTAGAAAAAAAATCCACATCCGTAAGAAACACAGACAACCCACTAAATGTGCGGTAGTGGAGCAGGAAGGAGTAAAAAGAATAGGACAAACACCACAAACAGACAGCACCGGAAGTAAAAAAGATGCAACTGATTCAATATGATGTTATTTGAACCACATTGTTAGGACAACTTCTTCCATTATTTTCTTTATATACACATGCAATGTCACATGATGAAAATATTTCAGAATTGCTTGGAAGCGTGGCCCACCTCATTTTTTACACGTGTAAATTGCTTTCTACAGGGGAGACAGGGATCGGAAAGTCAACATTAATCAACACTCTTTTCAACACGACGTTTGAGAGTGATGAAGCCAGCCATTACCTGCATGATGTCCACCTATGCCCCAAAACGTATGACCTGCAGGAGAGCAATGTCAACTTAAAACTGACCATCGTGGATACTGTCGGGTTTGGAGACCAGATAAACAAAGAAGAAAGGTATTGTTTACTTTTCGGGTGGAATGAGTACTCACACAGAAAGATGACACAATATTCTACGTTGACCGTCATTTAAATGTGCCAGATACGATATGAGAGTTGTAAAAACAAATAGAGAGCAGAAAAGAGAGGAAGAGAGCAAGACTTTTAATGTGATCTAAAGTGGCTCGTACAATTATGAGCCATTTCAGACTGATATTCTCAAAGCACATTTCACTCACTTATGACGGATGGCTATTCCATTAACATATCACACTTAAATTATAGCTCTTAAATCTCACCTACAGCACCTTTTACAAATGCCTTTTTCTAAGGTGACTTACAAGTGATACAATGACAATTAAAGCATACAATGAAAATTGGAGGCAGGAAAATCCTATTCAAACTGCAAGCTACTGAATGCAAAACTAAACAGAGTGCAAGGCATTGGCTGTATAAGGTCTATGTTATATATAGATCCAGAGTAGCTAAAGGAATCAGAAAGAGGTGACCTTTTACTGTACTTTTGAAATCATTAATGATTAATATCATTGATGTACATTAGATTAATGATTTAGTTTAACCGATGAAAGCTAATTTCAGAGTTCTGAAATATAACGACTACAGGGATTGTAAGGGCTGACATTCTGGGTTGCAAGGCTGCAGTAGCAGCAGAGGCTCCAGACTCAAAGATTGTAAAACGTTGCCCAAACTGCAAGGCAAGCTAACATTGAACAGGAATATAACCTATAATGTGGATGAAGACGAGACAGTTGAGTTATCTGTGATTTATGTATCATTCCGTTTACTGTGCAGCTATAAACCCATTGTGGACTACATCGACACCCAGTTTGAAAATTTCCTCCAGGAGGAGATGAAAATCAAGCGTTCCCTGCACAACTACCACGACAGCAGAATCCACATCTGCCTGTACTTCATAGCCCCGACCGGCCACTCTCTCAAGTCCCTGGATCTGGTGACCATGAAGAAATTGGACAGCAAGGTTAATTATGCGCCACCACAACTTTTTTTTAACTGTACATTGGTTTTGTATGTTAGCTTACTCTGAGAAAGGGATAGTTACACAGTCACAACTACCTGATTGTGATCGCCCAACTTTCATGCATTAACTTCTTATGGATACCAACCTCATGGATGCAAACTGGATATGCATTTACTTGGGCATGTCATATTAGGCCGGCATTACCTCAAAAAGTGCTTGGGGCTAAACAGTATAATATTCATTAATTAATTTATTATTAATTATGCATTTTATTCATTTAAATTAGGTACATTTATTTTAAGTTATTTTATTTCTAATTCCATATTTTTCTTATGCAGGTGAACATCATCCCTGTCATTGCCAAGGCTGACACAATCTCCAAGAGCGAGTTGCACAAATTCAAGATTAAGATCATGAGTGAACTGGTGAGCAACGGAGTGCAGATTTACCAGTTTCCCACCGAGGATGAAGCTGTCACGGAGATCAACTCCACTATGAATGTGAGCATGACCCTATTTCTCTCTCTCTCTCACACACACACACACACACACACACACACAAATAAAACTAATAATTATTGCTAATATTCTATCAAAATAAAAACTCTTATATAATAAATTATTAATATTGAAATAATAATATGTAAGATATGTCCACCAAATGTGTAAAAAAAAATGTAAACATAGCCACAGACTCAGGGGCTACCACACAGACTCACACTGAACATTTTCTTGCTGGGTTTAAATAGGCAAAATAGGTTACCTCAATTAGGAGTCAATTACTGGTAAAGAGTTCCAAGTTGGCCCCTGGCGTCCAGCAGAGGGAATAGGATTCCTGACAGTATGCCATTCAGACAAGGGATACATCGAGCTGGCCTCTCCTTCAATGGTCCTGCAATTGTCTACCAACAGGCTCATCTTCCTTTTGCTGTGATTGGAAGTGTTGAACAGGTGAAAGTGGGAAACAAGATGGTCAGGGCGAGGCTCTATCCTTGGGGATCAGTACAGGGTGAGTATGTACCACTGTGTTAAACAAAACCTATGGCTTCACTATGGACCTATAAGCTAATCATTAGATAATTTGCCATTCAACTGTGAAGTCAACATTCTCGACTATATTGAATTCACTCAGAATGTCTGCTAATTTTCTTACAGTGGAGAACGAGAGCCACTGTGACTTTGTGAAGCTCAGGGAAATGCTGCTTCGTGTCAACATTGAGGATCTAAGAGAACAGACGCACGCGCGCCACTATGAGCTCTACCGTCGCTGCAAACTGGAGGAAATGGGATTCAAGGACACAGATCCAGACAGCCAGCCCTTCAGGTGAGATCAAACCAAGGGGTTGGGTTGAAGCTTCGGTGGGAAGGCATCCAGAGATTGCAATCACAATATCTAATACCTTATCTATTGACAGTAGCTGAACATCTGTATGAATTGGAATAGTTTTGCCATTGGAAAACATTTGACACAGTGTAAACTGTGTCTAAACCTTGTCCAAACTCAAGACTGGAAGTGTTGATTCTGTATGTATCCCACAGCCTTCAGCAGACCTACGAGACCAAGAGGAAGGAGTTCCTGGTGGAGCTGCAGCGCAAGGAGGAGGAGATGAGACAGATGTTTGTCAACAAAGTGAAAGAGACAGAGGCGGAACTGAAAGAGAAGGAAAGAGAGGTAGGCGCGACGAGGCCCGTAGACGGATCAATCCATCCGTAAAGCTGTCCGTCGCCTGTAAGAATGCTTGAATTTTTCATGCATTACGTTTTACCTCCCTCTCCAGCTGCATGAGAGGTTTGAGCAGTTAAAGCGCATGCACCACGATGAGAAGAGGAACCTGGAGGAGAAGAGACGGGAGCTGGAGGAGGAGATGAACTCTTTCAACAGAAGAAAGGTGGCCGCCGAGACTCTCATGGGTCAGGCCCTACAGAGCTGCTCCCAGCAGCCCTTCAAGAAGGACAAGGACAAGAAGAAGTAAGTCCCCTATGTTTTGGTTGGTGTTGCTCTGGTTGTTGTTCTTGTTGACGGTGTCTGGATTTTAATGACTTCTAGGAGCAGGTTTGCAGTGCAGATGTTCTCCCACAGTTACTTAACTTAGTTCTCAAGGTGTTTGCAGTACTCAAAGCAAGCATTACAGCAAACCCATTCCTTAAAGTTAGGGTAGGTCATTGATTTTGAAAGCATTTTTTGTCATATTTGTTGGAGTTCTCCTTCATCAAGCAATTAACATATCAAAATCTCTGACGAAGGAAAAATATTTGAGTATCTGGCTGCGAAAGGCCTGTAATAAGCTTGTTGCATAATTGCATTTGACCCTGAATGAAATTATCGCATGGCCTACCTGTCTGTCTATTGGCTACCTGCTAGCACCTGTGCGCTCATTGCACATGACAGGAGTCTTCCAAAAAATGTTCCAGAAGGCTAGGCAGACGTATTGCTAAAGATAGCAAGCTAGTCATGTGATTTAAGGGAGTGGCTTCGCAGGGCGGCCCAAAAGGAGGGGTGCTCGGTTGGTTCATTAAAAAATCTAGCTTATTCCAACTGTTTTCCCAAAATTGCCTACCCTAGCTTTAAGTCATGGCTCTGTGTTCTACTGCATGGTCTGGGTGGAGTTGAAGTGAGAGGAGAATAGAGTGAATAAGGGATATAGCATTATCATACCAGTAGCCCTGTTGGCTACGACACGGATGCTTGGGACGGATTGAGTCTGACTTGGTGCATCGTGACTCTGTAGGGGGGTCACGGCCTGCATGATACTGCCCGCTGCCCATATCTTTGTGTGTTGACCTGGCAGATTGCATCTCCAACCAGGCAGCGCATATGCAAATAAGATTATTACTTAGAGGACAATGAGATCATCTAAATCTTAAGTGGCCAATAAAAAAAGCAAAAAATACATTAGCATTGCATTCATTTCATTAAAGTTGCAGTCTTGAAGTTCTCCATTTCATTCTCCTTTGCTGCACCTATGGGGACTAAAAAAGCTAGTGAGTTGAAGAATGGTTCGGTGGCTGTGCCTCCACCCACCCTCTCTTGTCGACCAACCACTGCTGGGTGATGGAAACTGTCACTACCTGTGGTGCTTGTGATTGTGAATGCATGGCAGGAAATCCTGCCAATGTAAGGGCTTTTATCAGTGTGCCATAGGCTCAATGACCATTGTTTTACCTCATTCAAAACAATTTGGCGAAAACGACTTACTTGAAACTTTAGAGATCTTAGAGATTGCCACTTTAACAAATATTTGTATATGCCTGTATATAAATGCATGATTTAGATAAATATAGGAAGATAGACTAATGATATGGGATGATGTTATGCTTTATGTTATGTAGTTATTTTTTAATTGAAGTGTAGGTATATATGTAATATTGTGGTTTGTAAAATACCATTCATAAATCAACATCCCCTATTTGTCTTCATTTTTTTTATTTTCGTCATATTTATCATGTTTTTGCAATTTGTTTTCTGTTCTCTTTTTAGTTGATTTATGGAGCAGTCATCCAGGAAAACCAGGAATGTGTCTTTCATCAGCATGGGAAAAGACTTTTGACTTTTGACCTTACTTATTGACGTTGTATGTCTAGACACACAAACACTGTGGCAATATATGTATGTGAGCTAAATTGGCCATTAGCCACTGTGAGCTTATGGATCAAAAAAGGTATGAACAGTCGATTCAATGTGTCTCTAATGCTGACTCTGCTAGATGCTTGAAAACAGAAGCACAGACTGCTATCATAACACCGCTTGTGTTGTTTTATGTTCATGCCGCCAACGTGCAGTTGTCTGCCTTTGGAGATGTTACTCACAATGCAAAGCACCCAACTAAAATACTCTCTTGTCTTATAGCTAACAACAGCTTCATCGCACTAGCATTAAAAAGGGCTAGGGTTAACAGAGCTTGTGTTTTGTTATTGATTATTACATATTGATATAATGTAACTCACTAAAGCAGTGGAATTAACTCGGTGTCCTGTAATAGTAAGACAGATTGCGATACAATAACTTTAATGAACAAGTTGATTTATCTTCAGCTATATTAGAGTAACACATTTTGTAATGTACATAGTTATTTTAATACACTACATGTATTTTCTGACCTGATAGTGTGGAGTAAGTTTTTTTAAAGATGTTGTCTTTCAGAAGGCATGAACTGCAAAGATGTGAGCTTTGTCACTGATTTAATTGACTTTAACAATTGGAAGGAATAACTTATTTGCTTTTCCATTCAAATAAAGAATGATGAAACTAAGCCATGCATCTGTTCATCACTGTTAATTTTCTCCATATCTCCCCTCATTTATCCCAAAAGATGTCAGACCATCCTTATCAGTGAAACTAAATACCCGATACATGGATACCAAATCACCATCAACATTTTGCATGTATGATAATAAGTCTAATTGGTTTGACTTTGTATGTGTTTCCCTGTGTTAGGTGAGCCAGCATACTGTGATTGTTGTTGTTCTACAAATGGCTGACATGGCTTTTCTCTCTTTTCATAGCTTCTTTAGTCTTCCATCTGCGTGCTCCTTAACCTCAGGAAGGAATTTGAATTAGAAGACTATGCACCACAACAAAAGATTGCAGACTCCTCGTGAGGTCTACCTTCACATGTATTCAAAAGCAGTGGCTTCAAAGCATGGTTTCTGCATGAACACAACCCCCCCACCCCCTGAAATAAAATCTCAAAAATGAAATTATTGTCATAATAACCTTAGATCCTTGACATTTTAAGGTATGTACACTTTCCCCTTTGACAATTGATCTACACTGTGAAGGTATTGGATATAAAAATGTATTTTTAAATCGTTTGGCTTTAAAGGGTTATTTTCACTTCAGCACTTTAAATTGTATTATTTAATATTAATTAATATTTAATATGACTATTGAAAATAGTGTTGTGTCTATATGACGAGAATAGCCAACTAAATTATAATTAATGTTGTTTGTGTTTAATAGATTTTTATAATTTCGGTTTGGCTAGGTGTAGGCCTATTTCAGACGAACAAATTGTCTACTAATTATTTCACTGTATAGAGACAACATCTCAGGCTGGTGAAGTCGATTTAAATGAGTATGATTACAGCAGTGCTTGAAAGTTTGTCGTTAGTGGATTTATATTTTTTGCTGTAATAAATATCTACATTGAAAACACCTGCTTGACTTGCTTTCTCACTGGCTGGCTGCAGAAAAACGATTACCATACGGCGAGACTGTTCAATAACGACAGGACCATAGAGCAAATTTCTATGGGAAAGGCAAACAAATGGAGTGCAAACCGCTAGTATTTTAAAAAGTAAAAAACCTAACGAATGATACGATAAAGGTTAAACGCATTAACGCTACAAAACTATTAAACAACTTCAATGACGCGATTGGGTGGACGACGTTCCGGACTTATGAAACTTATCTTTCCAACCAGAAGACCTTACTACACCCATGTAAGAACTGCAATAGAGTAATCGCATATGCCGTAAAATGCAAGGAAACTGTCGTAAAATGACGTAATCGTGGCCCTTCAGGAGGAAACAAGCGTGGAATTGCACTGGAGTGGTTTCATAGATGAATTGTATTTCTTTAATACATTGTATTTTCTCTTAAACGGCAGACTAGGTACAGACAAGCGCTGACATTGTGGAGAAAACACAGTGAAAACGACCAACGAGGATGTTTAAAAAGTAAGGTGTTGATGTTTAATTATCAAGTTGCTTTTGCTAAATGGCTAGCTAACCGGATCCACTAGCAGAATCGTTCCAATGACAACCATGGGCAGCATTTCATTAACGAAAATAATAATAATTTTGCTAACGGCCTAGATTGTTTACTATCAAATAAAACATAGTCCCCAAAGTATGGTCTACTGTTTGACATATTATTTGGAGAAGGTCTAACCGGAGACAAGCTTGTTAAACTTTGTTACAGCTGTATAGTTGTCTATCCGTTTCTACCTAAACACGCGTTACATTACATGAATGGTAATAACAAAAGAAATCAAAGGATTTATCACTGCCGATGGTCAAGAGTAAAGCCTGTCTGTATTTTTCTTGAGAAACCGCCATGATATGCTATTCGTATGACAATAGGCGTAATGTTGCGGACCATGATACTATTTATTCTGATCTTCATAAGCAGTATCCGTCATATGGCCTAAAAGGATCCTCTGTCATGGGGCTAATCTAGTCTCCAGATTAATGCTGGATCCGATATTAAGGCTAATGGGCTCTTGACTGATCTGACTACATCACTCATTTTGCGTCAGTCCTGCAGTTTAATACAACATTTAAAACATCTGTCTTTCATGTCTTCCCTTAGATTTGATGAGAAGGAAAACGTTTCCAATTGCATTCAGCTGAAGACTTCAGTTATCAAAGGAATAAAAAACCAACTGCTGGACCAGTTTCCTGATATAGAATCATGGCTAAACCATATTATGCCAAAAAAGGATCCTGTCAAAATAGTGAGATGGTAACTAGTACTATTATACAAACTTCTTCCACAACTATATATATCCTATAGCTGATTTCCACCATGTATGCTGCTTAATTTTGCTGTCATATGATTCTCTAGCCATGAACACATTGAAATCCTGACAGTGAATGGAGAGCTGCTATTCTTCAGACAAAGAGAAGGACCATTCTACCCAACTCTCAGACTACTACATAAATGTAAATATTGGTATAGTTTCAATAATCTGTGCCGAATATGGATGTGTGTTGCTAATCATATGTATTTGTATGTTACAGATCCTTTTATCCTTCCGCATCAACAAGTAGACAAAGGGGCTATTAAATTTGTCCTAAGTGGTGCCAATATCATGTGCCCTGGGTTGACGTCACCAGGTGCCAAACTCTACCCAGCAGCCTCAGACACAGTGGTTGTATCCTTTCTCAATAGTGTACAATCCCGCCATCTATTTAGAAATGTTGTAGTTACCACAATTGTTAGTTATTAATGTTAAGTATAAATCCAGATTATTACTGATTTAGCGTTTGGCATGTTTGTTCTTCTGCACGTTATCAATTAAATAGTTAGACTGTCCGTAATTCTGTGGCCACCCAATTTTCCTGGCTTTAACGTTCTTATTCTTTATATTATGTTGGATATTATGTTTAAATGTGATATATAATATTGGATTTGGTTGATATTTTATTTCTATGGCTGTTTTCATCTCTCACTCGGACGTTTGTCTTTAATGGTCGACGATAGGCCATAATGGCAGAGGGGAAACAACATGCACTTTGTGTTGGAGTGATGAAGATGTCCGCAGAGAGCATGTAAGATATCACACCTGTACAAACCCAATTTTTGTAACTGTGACCCACCATGCTGTTTCCGATCATATCCTGCGCCATATGACCTTGCGTCTGCTTTCTTTTTCATCTTTCCTGACGGTTCTCTTTGGACAGAGAAAAAGTCAACAAGGGCATCGGAATTGAAAATGTTCATTATCTTAACGACGGACTGTGGCACATGAAGACGTACAAGTGAGGTCACCATTATCCCCCACCCGCCCCCCACCAGTAGCCCTGGACAGCATGGAGCTTGTCATAGTACGGGAATGAGCTGCCAGTCAGTTGTTTACACCAATGGACTTAGCTGTGTCACCTGCTGGAAGCATTGAATCAAAGCATAATGCAAAAATAATAAAATCCTGCATTACATCTCCTTTCACTTGGTGTTTAGCCATGTTATTTGATTAACATTTTAGCTCCAGTCTCTGAAGCGCTTTGGTACATATATTAAAAGGTGATAACTAATATGACACATAATTATGAATATTAACAGATGATTTTAGGATAAAGCCGATGAGTAAAAGATGGATAAAAGAACATGCTAAACATGTTTAAACATATCTGATATGTCTGATATATAAAGAGTTGCTATGCATTAGAGGCTATAAACCACAAGTACGCCTTTTTGCCGCCGGTTGTCAACATTTGTGTATTTTTATTTTCATTCGCCAGTTTAGCATTATACTCCGATTTTGAAATGGCAATAGAATTTAAGAGTACCCTTGCATACAGAACGGTCAAAGTCTGAGTACTCGTATTTCATAAAATATAACATCTTTCTAGTTTTATTGCTGACCCATCAATTTATTCCCCACTAAAATAGTAAAAGGAAGTAACATGTTGGTGGGACAATATTAGATCATTACCTCAATTGTATGCCTAGACATTGAAGAGTAGACTCAAAAATATACATCTCTTATAATATACTTTTGGCATGAAAACCACTTTTTTGTTTTATTATAGTATAAATGTCGATAGGCATGTAATTACAATTGTTGATTTATGGAACACGCAGAAAAGAAGAACGCTCATACTCTTGATCACATTGTTAAGAAAAGACAATATTGGAATCAGCTTTAAATATTAATCCTATCCCAAACCACCATTCCTTGGTAAAAAGTAAATTAAAAAACACCTTCCCAAAAACATTTACAAAGACATGAAAAATCCTATTCCATGTTCAGGCCCAAAAAAGTACAAAACAGATTAGTCATTGTCCGAACCCTCAGGAGGTTCAAATAGCAGCATGTCGTGAAAATTGTGTCCATAGGGACGAAGTCTGTAAACACCAAACATCATGACTTGCATTTGATTCACAGACATTCCACTGAATGTGATGGCCAGGTCTGAACAGCAGCCCTCCACGACATTAGAGGGGTTGTTTTGAAGGCTCTCAGTAATGAGGCGTTCCACACTTTTGCTATTAAAAAGTCCCTTTCCTTCCAAATCTTCCCCGTTCTCTGCAAACACTCCAGTGTACTTGAGGCATATGGCCAACTGCTTCTCCTCAGTGACCTTCCACAGGCTACTCTCAGTCTCTGGACATTTCTCACCATCCTGAAACACGTTCATAAGCCTTTTTAGAGCTTCATAGCTTAGGACAATACCGCTTTCATACTCAACATAGTCAAGCTCTCCCGACTTCATAGCATGGCCAATGTAGAATGGTTCACTGGGATCCTTAGCCAACACAAGGTATTTCAGGTTCTCTATGATGGCAAATGTAGTAGGTCTCGCGATAAAAAACCAACGGATATCCCCGGCATTGTCAAAGGCATGTTTGAGAGCCTTGCGAAGTCTGGCCCATTCATTTGGTTCCTTTAGGTCTATTGCCTCAAGCTCCTTAAAGGCCTCTGAGCTGTAGAAGGCTGCATGATCACAGTGTTTGCTCCAGGTGTCTTTGACTGTGGCCCAATGCTGCAGAACCTTAGGATGGACCATAATAAGGCAATAGACCCGCACCTGTTCGGTTAGTTCCTCCATCTGAGCCTCGGTCAGGCCTCGAAGCTCGTCTTTGCTGGGCGCTTTGACATGATGGTGCTGGTGGTTGTCCTCTTCAGTGAAAGAATAGCTGGGGGTAAAACTGCCAATGAATGCCAACACCAGGCAAAAGAGGGCTCCAAGGAGCACCCCCTTTAGGAACGAGTTGCTGTCCGACAACATGTTGGACGTCACTGAATTATGCAGGGGAGAGGGCAGAAAAGTATTATTACCATGTAACCCACTGCATCACATTGTATTTAAAATAAGTTTCTTTAGAGTTTAGTTTTAACTTTTACGTTTAATAGAGCGCTGCTTCGAAGAGCCACCGGGGGTCTAAACGCCGTAGATTGCCTTCAGGGTTTGGCGTCCTGGCGTGGAGTTCAGTTTTCGGAGATGTGCTGCCACCTTTGGCTACGACTCTGCAAACGTGTAGACCCCCCACGACGAAAAAGCTTTACTGTGGGTATCGTACACCTCATTAAACGACATCTGTTCTTACAGTTGGGTAATAATTCGATATTTTAAAAGTACTAATAACCAAGAAATTAACATTAAATTGACATATCCCAGCATGGCACAACAAAAAGTAGCCTACGGTATGTCACCAGGAAATAGACAGACATTGTGGAATAGGGTCAATACCTGTGTCCCAAATGACCCTTTGGGACACAGGTAAGAGTAAATACTATTTATAAACACATGCGTTATCGAATCGACACATTTCGGAAACCTTGTAAACAAAAACGACGCAATTAAAATGTATATTGTACCTCGGTGGTCGTCAGTGACACTGCTGCGGTTGGAATCTGACGGAGATATTTGTTTGCTTATCAGGTTATGTGAGTTTTCAAATGTATGCTTGCTTGGCTCACGCTTTCCGCAAAGCTCGTTCATTATATATCCGTTTGACAGCTTTACCAAAATAAACGAGGATTTCCGGGTCCGGGTCACATGACTTGTCTTTTCCCAAGGGTGATTGGCTGGATTAAAAAACTCCTTCACTGATGTTGATGTGTACGGTCAACACACTATTTCAGCTGAAACACTCCCGAGTCCGGACACTATTGTGAGATTTAAAGAAAAAATGGCTTTGGTATCGAGAAAGGAGGGCGTGTTATCCATAACTGCGCCCCAAGGCAACTTTGTGATATTTTTTAGTTTCGTCGTTGTGCATGAGTGATGTTTTATATACCCATGTATGGGTCCGGAGCGCCTGCCCTCCCTCGGACCGAAACATCACAATCAACCGCTGCTCATACTGAGATCCACAGGACTGTCAAATTTAACGAAAAGTTTGAAGAGAGATAACGTGTGCTGGGGGCGGAGCGACACGACACATTGGCGACCCTTCGACCCACGCAATTATTAGTAAAACTGAAGTTTCCAGCAATTTTATATGTTGTTCGTAATTGATTTTGACTATTGTAATGTTATCTGATAAAACAAGACAAACAGAAATACAATTATTTATATTCAAATGGATATTAACTTCAACCTCAGTAAAGAAAAGAACAGTGGGCTCCATTAATAGGGCATTGGGCTAAGGAATGAATCAAATCAGCCCATTTTTATCAACTGTGAAAAGAAAAAAGTATTTCCATAGGCACAGATCGTGACCACGTAAACAAACGTCGTTTGTCGGCGTAAACATTCCGTTGTTGTGAACTCATCCCACCGACAGGTGTCGTGCAAATGTAAAGTATCACCGATAGAAAGCGTGTCCCTGGCCGCGGGAGCCCGCATGCAATCAGGGAAGGCGTCTGCAATTTTAAAATCCTGTCAAAAGTTCCCCTTCAAAAATGGTGTGTTCAGCAGACATTCTAACATGTCTATATTCCTTTCTAAAGCCTTCAAATGTTGACTCACATGGATTGGTTTACATTTTAAGACCATGCATCTCATCTTATGCACAAAAAACAAAGAAAATATTTGTTCAAAGATTGTGTAAATAAGAGATAAACACAACTCCCCCCCCCCCCCTTATTCACCCTGCTCAGTGGTCTGAAGGCGTTGTGATTGGTGCGTACATCTATGACTATTATCAGAGAATATTTCTTTTCTGGAGCGATGTGATGGGCACATCACATCGCGTGGTTCATATAATTAAACTCACATGTGATGGGCACATCACATCGCGTGTGAAGAGTGAAGCTGAAAGTGAAAGTGTGTGTCATACACAAGTAGGGTAAAAGTTGTCCCTTGCATAATGTAGATTAAGGTTTATCTGCAGAGCTGCCAAGTCTTACACCGTGACTGTTAAACTCACGCATATCAACCAGTTCACATGGTTCATATAATTAAACTCATTCCCCATATCTACCAGTTCATCACAACCCATCAAAGACACGCTCACAACATAAATGTGAGAGAGCCTCAACACCTTCCCTGGCCAGTCACTGATAGCTGTTGTAGAGTAAACATTTGTTATGGCACGCTGTACAAGCAGAGATAGTCTGGGGATGAATTGACAGGGTCCCCTGAATCG
>JAOPJL010000002.1:13738460-13750752 GCA_027123545.1 Trisopterus esmarkii
GTGTGTGTGTGTGTGCGCGTGTGTGTGTGTGTGCATGGGTGTGTGGGTGTGTAAGTGTGTGTCTGCGTTGATATGTGTGTGTGTGTGTGTGTGTTTGTAAGGCGAAACCTTTGCATTTCATGTGAATTTACTCGTCTTCAGATAAGTCACCACATGTGAAGATCCATTGCGTGTGAAAGGATGGTTGCCTAGAAACCCCCCCCCCCTGTCACAGCTGCATGGAGGTGTAAGCGGGGACTACATTTTTGCTCAAAAGGGTTCGGGGTCGGTTAGGGCCCGTCGCAAATTAGTTGATAATTGATTCCCTGTTCAAAGACAGTTGGGAGGTACTTCAGATGAAACACATGCAGCTGTGTGCTGAAAAGAAAAAGTCACCTATAGTTGATCAAAGCAGGTTCCATGAAAGAGGAACAATGGACTGGTGTCCACAACAAAATATTAAAAAGAGTTGAATGCTCAAAGCAAATCTTCCCTTTTCCACATCGCATTGTTTAGGAAGAACACACATTTAAGGATGTGGAGGGACGTTTGATTTGAATTCAAGAACATTGTTTACATGTGTCACAGATGACACCCGTCGGATCGTCAACAACATTTCAGTTATTTGCTGCTCTTGCTCTCAGTGTCGCGGAAGTCAAAGCCACTCTTTGATCGGAACAAGACAGGAAGCACAAATGGGGCACCCTCCTTCCCTGTTGTGTGGCTTTTTGCACCTCATACAATAATCAAACAAGCCTCTACTTCAAATGAAACCCCTCACTTCCCCGCCGTCCTCTCTTCACTCATTATTTGTGTTCCTGCCAGGGACAATACGCAGTACGTGCTTCATTCTGGCTGCTCTGGCTGCTCCTCAGTCTGGGTTGAGGAGACTTCAGTGTATGTCTCTGAACAGTCCTAGTCTTGAGTCTCACGGTGACCCAGTTTAACATTAATATATCCACAGCTGTACCATGTGACTAGAAGCCTGTATGCAACACACACACATATGACTTCTGTTGAAGTTGTGCATCTTTGAGCAGAAACACACTACATTCCGTCTCTCCTCCTAGAGCTCACTGCTCAGTTTCTACATGGTTCATTTTTAGACTCCTCTCTCACTTCCATTCTGCTCATTGACGCAACAGTTCTTTGCTCTAAAGGGCAAGGAACCATCTACAGCAGTAGGTTTTCTTGCATGTGAAACCATGGAGGGGCTTTACAATGCCAGTAATTTCAATCACACATTGGTTAGTCGACTACGCTCATAGAGACTTCCGGTAATTGATGTACGTATGTGTAGCTTGAGAAAGATACAGAGACGGCTAGCGTTAGCTCCATCCTCTTTAATTTTAGAGATGTGCTAACCACAAGCCGACAAAACGCGGGCACCCTATTGGCTGATGAACACACGTTCATTGTATGTTAAACCTTACTGGTATATGAATGTGGATCAAACATGATCTATGAACTATGCATTTTATTGATCAAATGCAAAAAAATGTAAATGGGTCCTAAACGCTATAGAACAAACTCAGTGACCCCAGACCACAAAGTGCAGACACCAAGCTGCTGTTACTCATGTTTCCCTACACTGACTATGAGCTTTGCAGAAGTAGGCTGTTAAAATAGACGTGTGAGTGCACATTGCATGATAATATGTGGAGGATTCTGTTAAAACAGAGTTAAGTTCTACAAGACTTTGACGTAATTATGTTCATTAATCATTTGTACATTTGTTCGTACTCTTGTACTTTTGTGACAAAAACAAATACAAGGAGAGTGACAACTGCATAGCAGAGGGGCTTTCGGCCAGACTTTCGGCCAATCATGTTTTTCAGTGATAGGGAGCCATTTTTGGAATGATTTACCAATGGAAATAAAAACACAAACTGAACTGAAAACATTTAATAGAAAGGTGCTGAAGTTCTGGCTGAAAGAAAAGCATACATGTAACCACTGAGTCAGGACCATAAACGCAGGATCAGCTGCACGTACAAACACACACACAAACACACACACACACGCACACACGCACACACACACACACACACACACACACACACACACACACACTCACGTACGCACTCCTTGTTGTCCTTGTTATAATGTATTGTCTGTGCCAGATGCCTGGCTGGTCGCTGGCATGGCTCACAGGGCTCACCCCGTGGAGCGGGGTCTGGGTAGTGGGCCGGGCCCCTCACTGTCTTGTGGGTGTAGGTCGGGTGGGGTTTGTGTTGTTATGTGACGTGCTGTCTTGTGATGTTCTTTATGTCTTTAAGTTTATGCACACATTGCTTACAGTGCGCTGCTCATGTAACGTGGTCACTCATGCCTGTGTAACTCACACTATGTTGTTATTTTAGAAATTATATTTGGATTCTCTTTTTTTAGAAAGGCCTGACCTGGGACTGAGGCTGAAAATTAGCCGACAGGCTATTAACCTTCAATGCAACACATCTACAGCCACAATAAAAAAAAAATTACGGATCTCATCATACCACTACATAGTATGTAGCATAAACATTAAATAATGAATAACGGCATTGTGATTGTGTACGGATTGAGTGTTTGTGTTCTCACTGCTTAGATGCGAGCGTGTAAATTAACTCCCATGTGTGTGTGTGTGTGTGCAACGCTGACGAACAAGAAGCCTTGTTCAGCAGACTGCAGAGCGTTACAGCCCCTGCTTTGGTTCCTGTCTCACCACGTGACTTCCTCTCAGGCACTCTGACTTTGTGCTGTCGCTGTGCACAGAAAGGTAGCCCGAGCCTTCCTCTGTTTCCATCAGAGCGCTGAAAGCAGTGAAACCAGAGTCACACACACATCCTTTATTTTGTGTTGACACCGTTGACACATCTTTTGGGTCGCCACCGCCAGCCACTGAGGAAGATGCTGAGGAGAAAAACTTCCAATGCCTCAGAGAAGGACTCGGGACAGGTTTCAAAAAAGAAGGTGAGCCAGATGCCAGTCTGCTGTTGTTGTTGTTGTTGTGGTGGTTGTTGTTGATGATGTTTAGGATGCTACTGCTGTTAGTTTTCGTCTTCCAGTTTGTTTTCTTGAAACCATGCAGTAGTGAGGTGATATATAATTTGCTTTGTGTCATTAAGTGTCTACTCCAATGCTGATTTTACATTTCGAGATGGACGCAAACACATGTAATTTAAAAAAAGCCTACAACAAAGTAGTTTGTTTTAGGCATAACGAGATCAAAACAGAAAGTTGAAAACGGTTATGTTGAAGTTCCTCTAATGACTCCGTTTGCAGTTGTTTCTTGCAGCCTGAGTCATTTCATTTTCTGTGGCTTTGCCTGCCTCTTGTTTCTGCCAGTGGCGGCCTCACCTCCTACACACCCCACACCAGATCCACATTTCAGATTCTTCATGGTTGGTTTTGTGGTCTGATCCATGCTGTAACACGGTTCGCCTTCACCAGCATAGCTAGAACATAAATGTCAGGGGGAGGTTCATGCATATTCATACATGTATTTGGTGATGAGGAACAGAGGAATACTCATATTTGTTTAGCACTGTGTTCGTGTTTAGAGGTATGTACTTATAGGAAGCAGAATTCAACCAATAAGTGAATGAGAAAATGAGAAATTAAATTAAATAAAATATAGCTGGGTTGATTCACACACACATTGAACACACACACACACACACACACACACACACACACACACACACACACACACACCTAAAGCTGAGGTTAACTTAATGTCTGTTCTCATTGTTGACTGTTGCTCAAGCGACGTCTGTTTCCTGTGGTGTCAACCAATACACTTTCGGAAGAGTTATGCTTGTATAGTGTACAGTAGCTCAGGGCCTCACAGTGAACACACATACATATGCATATGTAACTCCCAGTACAACAGTAGAGAATCACCCCTACATGTTTGGAGCACACCAGGGCGTTCATGTTACAGGAAGTGATGCCAGTAGCCGATGGCATTAGGCAATATCAGAAAATAATATCTAAGCTACTTACATAATAACTCAACTTTGGATTTTACCCAAGGTTACAGTTGAGTCTATCAAGATATAGTCACTCTTTCTTAATAAGGGTGACTTTTATTATTTCTCTTTTTGATGTACTTTCCAAACTAGGATTAATAAAGTAAATCTTATTTCAGACAGGAATTATTGGATGATTAAATATTATTATTATATAGGTATAATATATATATTATATATTAGATCATATTTGTGTAACGAATCTTCTCTCTTGGGCTCCTCCACCAACAACATTCAAGCTGCAAACAAGAAAAGGATAATCTTCTGATTACCGATACTGATAAGCCGCTCAGGAAATAACATATCCTAGGCTAATTTCTATTCCACGCACTAGTACCTCACGGTAGCACATATTATGCAAAAACAAAATGTGTATTCATAGATGATTGATTTACGATGATGTTTGAGTTCAAATCATTATACAAAACACATTCCTATTGATGGGGTTCTTTTTGTGATATGACTGTAGCTAAATACAATGCATTACAATGTCTTTCCAGGTCAGTCTTCAGAGGTCCAGCAGCTTCAAGGATTTCATGAAGCCCAAGTCTCCTGTAGTGGCAGAAGAACTCAACTGGGATGTGCATGTGAGTATTAGTAGTTAGTATTCACTCATTCACACACCTATACACTCACTTATTCACATAAACACTCACTCACTCACCCGGTCACTCTGTCTCATAAACACTCACTCACTCACTTGTTCATCCACTCACTCACTCACTCGGTCACATATACACTCAATCACACTCCCTCGTTCACCCACTCACTCACTCACAAACCCAATTCCTCACTCAATCACTTGTACACTCACTTCCTCACACACATATATATATATATATATATATATATATATACACCCACACAGCCTTTCACACCCTCCAATTACCCATCACTCATTCACCTACTCACCCACTCACCTACCCACTCCCTTACGTGTACACTTGCCCACTCACCCACCCATTCTCACACAAGAAAAGGGAACACATATATCGGAAGGATTCTGGGCATTTATGGGCGTGCGGTGTTCCTCCGTTGTTGCTGTCTGTTGTTTAGTTCCTAGAAATAGGTTCCGACTGGGAACTCAACATGTTTCCCCAGCGTTGATGTATTTAAATTAAATGCCACAGTGCCTTTTAGCCGCAGGCAAATTAAAGCACAATTTCATTGAAATTGAAATTGTTGAAATTGATTTTTTTCGGAGATTATAAAAAGCATACAATTTGATAAAAAGTCCTCCCCCTCAAAGGTTGTATCGCGTGGATCGTGTGTCACACTTAATATATCGTGCCAGGAAGTCTAGCAACACACAGAATTCTAAAGAAAGAGATGAGAGATTGAGGAGGATGATGCTGCGCTGCATTGAGCCATTATGCTTCTGCACTCAGACAGGATGTCCTGTGTCAGCCAGCCAGGCACAGAACCTGTGTCTCAGAAGCACAGGTTAGCAGACGGGCAGGGATTATTGCCTCATAAAAACTGGCAGCAGCACTGTTAGCTTTCACTCAGGTCTCAAGTCCAGGTTTATATAGCCTGATGTCCCTGGGGATGCTGGTCATGTATGTGTACATGCGTATGCATTTACATTATAGATACGTATGCACATAAATTGTGTGTGTGTGTGTGCGTGCGTGTGTGCGTGCGTGTGCATATGCGGATGTGTGCTCAAGCATGTGTGTGCAAAGAAGTGGTGTATGTCTGTGTGCAGTCACACAGAGTTTTTGAGGGTTGGTTTTGTGAAAAGTCAATGAGTTACCATTTTATATATATTAATACTTAACTGTATTCAATGAATTATTGTCAGTTATTGTCAGCCAAAAATTACATTGATGACAGATACCACTCATAAAACATCATTGAATCCTGCTAAGCATTTGCAACCAACACACTTGACAATTTCTGACACATACGAGTACGTAATAGTCACCATATCAACATCAACATCAACATCAACATCAACATCATGGCTTTTCAGGAGAACGCCTCTGTGGATGAAGCGGTGAAGAGTGGCGGCAAGCAGGGAAAGTCATGGCGCAACGTCATCTCCCGCACCATGACCCGCAAGACATCCAAGCAGGTCCAGAAGGCTCTGGCTGAGGAGGGGGTGAGGCCCATCAAAGACCTTCCAATGACCTCCTTCCAATAGTCTAGATTCTGTCTCGTACAGTTTAGCTCATATTTGTCAATATGAGCAAATTTGCCAAAATATTATATGCAGATTTATTTAAGAAACTTTTGAGATACATGGGTTTTTATAAACATTGTGTACAGTTGTAGCTCTGATGTAACATAAGACCTATTTTTTAATAAATGCAACAAAAAAAATGAAACTGTTTAATACATATGAGCCAAACGAGTTGTTGTAGTTGTAATGTGAGGTAGCACAGAGCTGAAAGTTCGGACAAAAGTTATACAGCCACTTTAATGACTCAATGCCTCAAGAGATGCGTCAGCCGTTGCCATCGCAAAAATAGGTACAATGCTGCCCCCTAGTTATCACACGGTGCAAACAAGGACTTCTTTATTTCAATACGTATTTAGCTATTGAAATACTTTTTTTATAATTCAATACAAGGTCAAACTTGGTTAAGACTTGAGGATCTAAAAGTATCCACCATTAAGCTACTACATAAGTCCAGTAGGCTACCCAAAAAACATGAGTACTTAGTTAGAGATCTATTTTAGTATTGATAGTAATAGAAGAGAATAGTAGTATAGAAAGTAGTAGAAGTACAATTATGCGTGATGGGGATTCCACTCACAGTTTTAAACTTACCAGAACTTTTCCATCTTTCTCCAAGAATGAGAGCTATGAGGAGAGCTCCCTATCTCCATCTGAATGGCTTCCCGATCAGAGTGCTGCTCGGAATAGAACTTCCGTCTGCTCCTCGGGATCCGAAGAGACGGTGTCAGGCCCTCCGTCCAGACAGCTCTCTGCAGGTAAACATGCTTCAGCGGACCCTTTGATCCAATGGGACTCAGAGTCATTTCAGATACATGCCTTTAAGGAGAAGCTATATGCAAGGGCCTCTTGCTCAAGGATGCCTCCCCCGGACTTCTGCCATTGGAGATCAAAACCAATATACCTTGTGACCATACTGAACTAGCGTAATAATAATGACAATAATACGTTATTATGATAGCGCCTTTCTCACACTCGAGGACGCCTTGCAGATTCATGAGAACACACACTGAGAACGACAGCACAACAGGAAGTACAACATCACAAATAAAAATACAAATAAATAATATATACAGAGGGTCTGTGCAGCAGCTTTAAAGAGAGGCAAGGAGGGACGGTCACGGAGGGATTAAGGCAGGGAATTCCAGAGTTTCGGGGCCATGGCGCTGGAAGACCTCCCTCCCAGGGTAGAAAGTCTGGTGCGGTGGACAGAGAGGAGATTGTGGTAGCCATTATACTGTCCACCCTCCTCGATATAAAACTCAATGTAAAACATAAAAAACAAGCAAGTAAACTAAATCTGATGAGTGTTTCTGGAGTATTTTAATACAGTGTCGGGGTGTGTCTATGTCTGTGTTTCTCAGGCAGTGACAGACAGAGCCTGGACAGTGGCTACAGCCAGAGAGACAGCATGAGACTAGAGGAGCAGGGGGCCTCCTACCTGGGACCCTTCTGTGGTCGTGCCCTGGTCCACACCGACTTCACCCCCAGCCCATATGACATGGAGTCACTCAAACTACAAGTAAGTAGCAGAACCTCCTCCTCCTCTGTTTAAAAGCAGTGGTCTTCTTCTTGGGGTGATTCAATGGCTCCATATTAGGGTCCTGTGTTAAAAATAAAAGGTGTATTACCGAGTGCTTATCTGGGCTGTTGAGCAGCCTAAACTTGCCAAAGGAGAACTATAACGGGTCTGGTCATTCCAGGGTGATTAGGGGGGCACCCTTTCCAGAGTCTGAGATAGCCTTATAGTAAGAGAGCAGTCAGGTTTATGAGAGGGGATCCAAGGCACTAATGTGTGTTGTCATGAGCATTGTTGTACTGCGTAAACATAGCCCATCCATACAGTACATCCTGAGTTAGCCACAGGACTTGGTTTGGCTTGTGATATAACTGTACACCTTATTATAGCTTATACTGACCTTCACAGTGCAGGACTCAAAAGGGGTCATCCAGAGTGCTGTACCTTCACTAAAATGAACCTCTGCCTCACAGAAAGGTGACATCATCCAAATCATCGAGAAGCCCCCCATGGGCATCTGGACTGGGAAGTTGAACACCAAAGTGGGTTCCTTTAAGTTCATCTACGTCAACATCCTGCCGGACGAGAGCATACCGGTGCCGAGGAAGAGACCCCAGGGCAGGACAAGCCAGGCCCGGGCCAAACACCAGCTTCTGGAGGACGTCCTTGACAGGATCGGCCTCTGTGTAAGTGTACACCCTCCCCGGAGAGCATTCACTGTGGTCGCTCCTCCTGTCAGATGATAGGGCTGTGCCTAGCACTAAGCTACCACTCCCCTTCGCCATAGCAATGTGCTTTTTTTAAGATGTTGGCTGTTTTTACGATGTGTTTGCTAACGAGTGATCGGCAGTGTACATTGGTTCTCAGTTCATCAATGGTTATGTATAATTTAAATAAAATAGTGTTGTCTGTTGTTTCAGGAGCTGGGGTCTCTGCTGTCCATGCATGGCTTCAAGGGCATCGATGATTTTGGGGGCTTGAAAGAATGTCACCTGAACGAGTTGAACATCACCGATCCCGAGAAGCGCAGCAAGATTCTGAGGGAGGTTGAGCTCCTGAAAGAGTGTAAGTTTACATCCGGATCGTACACACAGGCCTGCTACACATGGAGATTATACAATAGCAATTATGGTCATGGTAGTCCTGTTTCTCATCAGGAGAGCAATGTTTTTGAAGAGTTGACGTTTTGAGTTCCTGAATATATTTTCCATGAAAGTACCCTTTAGATACCCTTCTGTATTTTCTATCAGCTGATCAGCCTTTTTCTGCTCCAGAACATTCGATAGTCGGATACATTTCATACATTTGAGTCGTACACCCGTCATGTTTTGCAGTTCTAATCATTATTGTGCCATTCCTCAGGAAGGCATTGATATGCAATCTCGTCCACACCTGAAAATGCTTGTTGTGTGTTGTTCAATTTGAACAGCAGGCCTGTAGCGATACCTGTGATTTGACTGCCATTACAGATATTATCCCTGGGCTGTTAGAACACAACATTACTTCATCGGCAACTCCCCTGATTGTCACAAAAAAAAAGATTTAGGGGGACAATTGAAATATATACCTTTTTTTCCAAACGGATTGAGTCTCAACAAATGTGTCATGGTGGATCGTTGAGATGTTCTGTTTCATAGAAGTCTTCATCGCTCTTCCATTCCAGCTGAAGGAGAATCAGACTCTGAGGAGGAGGCCACGGCCAAGAGCAACAGCAAGCAAATCAGGGACTCGGGCTGTTTCGAGAGTTCAGAGAACCTGGCGACACCACGTGAGGAACCGAAGACCGAGGCCAAGGTTCTACATGAGGAGTCAGAGGAGGAGACAGAGAAGGAGGATCAGACAGCGCTGCTGGAGGAGGTCCAGCACGAGCTACAGGACCTGACGGTGCATTAGACACACTTTAGAGGAAGAGCGCCGCTTATGAAGTGCTTTAGATCCCTCAGTTCCTCAGGACGCCAGTAGAGGGTAAGGTACCACTGCAAATGTCTTGTACAATGGTAGAGGAGCGGCTGGGAGAATCAAATGAGGACAGAAGACAAAGAGACAATAAAAACGTGCACAGATTTTTGACGATCAAGAGCAATACTATAGGCTGTATTTGGGGCTCAAGAGTTCATGTAGCAATGTGTGTTTTTTGTTATACAAGTCGTTAACCATGTTCGCATTTTGCATTAAGTATAGGTGTAACTCCATCTATCATGGAGTTACAATAAAGGAACAGTTACTGATTAATAACGTTATAAGTATTATGCTTTATGGAAATAATGCTAAATAATGATAGTTGCTTCTGTTGAAATGAAATCTCATGGATTTCAGATTGTAAAAGAATGTGTATTGTTGAAACAAAAACAAAAATAAGTGAAAAGAATGCTGTTTGACTGTTTGAGTGTAAATGGGAAGTATCATCACTGTTTTTGCTATTTTGAATAGTTACCCTGAAATCCAATCAGTTTGGCTGCTGATACTTTTTTATTTTGTATATATTCAGTTTGACTTTGCTGTACATAGAATTTTAATAGAGGTGTTGAACAGTTGCTTGTGTCGTGACATGTCATCAGATAACTGAAAGACAACAAACACAATTAATAAGACAATAATTTTTATTTACCAGACACGTCAATCATGTAAAAACAAGTGAAGGGAATTGAATTAAATACTTATTAATCACAGTGTTATCAACAAAACAAGGGCAACATAAATAGGAATTCCATAAATGGCATAGTACAGTATTGATATACATAATGCTTGATTAATAGATTGATCACATCGTTTGGATCCGATTAATGTTATCATGGAAATTATACAAACGATAAGCAAACGCTGACTTACCTCAAGCGACTATCTGCCTCATTCTGGAAGGTTTTAAATGATTTGCAAAACACATGGAGCCAATGTGTCTCATCTAAAAGCCTCAGTCATTTTTCCCTTTAAAAACATCCTACACTTCAATTCAACATTAATGACATGAAATGGCATGATATGACATCACCCATGAATAACCAATCATATACATTCTTGCATCCCGGTTTCTCAGAGTATTCAGAGTCATTCAGAGCAATAAACTACACCGAGACTGTCCAAGGATACGTCGTCAAATTCGGTTTATACCAAATCAAACTATCTCAATTAAACGATTTGGGGTTAGTGCTGTTTTACATTGATCATGAAAATGCATCTCAATGGAAAATATATATATATTAGGGAGTCTTTCAAACTAAAAGGACAGCATTTACTGTTCTACATCGACAGAAACGATGCGCTTGGCATGTTCACAATAGTTCTCTTAGGATGTCACACAATTTGATTATACCATTCAATATATCAAATCACAACTCATTTAATTCTACAGATGGTATACCTTAAGTACTGTTGTATTGAACGACTCATTCATCAACTCCGGATCTAATCAAGAATAATACTGATGTTAAAAAATCAAATATCTATACAGTTATAGTTCAGAAACGTCGACTCTTGTCTTGCATACAGCACAATGACACGAATACATACTAGCATCACACATCCCTTTAACATAAAGAACCTCTCCCTATTTTGGCTTATCATCATTAAAACAAAATGAAATTTTCAGGCCTTGTTTAAAAATAAAAAAAAACGCAGACTTTCCGCAGCTGTTACAATTCAGATGAGCTTAAAAAAAAAAATTATGGTGCAGTAATGTGTGATTAACTCTGTCATACGCCTTATTTCATGTGATAACGAGCCAGTGACTTCAGAAGTAGCAGACTAGACTGCTGCACAGACCAACTGTCACGGCCAAACAGTAGACGTGACTACAAAGAGTAGACAGTCAGGGATTTGTTTCAAATAAATAATAAAATAATAATAGTGTTGTTCTGTCTTTGCACAAGGAATGGACAGTGTGTAACAGAAAAGCTCTTGATTCCCCTCAAAGAAGTGATATTTCCAGTGAGACCTGCAGAGCCTGATCCCCGAATGCACTCTAACACTCTCGTTCACTCATGCTCGGAGACGAGAAAAAAAAGAAACTCCCTCTTTGCCATCGGTGCACATTTCCGCAACACCACCACATTTCCCCCACTTCGCAACCTGTCTGATTGGGAGAGTTTGAAAAGTTGACCGTAATCATCATCATCATCATCATCATCATCATCATCATCATCATCATCATCGTCGTTACTTCAGAGCTCGAGGGTGTCAGCCGGTTTACCCTGTAGTACATCGGCGCTGTTGCCACGGATACGGCAACATGTTTATGTTAAGGCACTGTTACTGTGTGACTTTAGTACGGCGACTTATCAACAGCAACCTGGCCTGCGCTCTCGCATACCCAAAGCGAACACTGTGACTGTTCAGATGCCAGCGCCGGATGTGGTGTGGACATTGCACAGCCACGACAGATCAATGACATCACTCCCCTTTGACATGTATATAAAAATGGAAAGACGGCAGTCAAAGTTAAATCGGAAAGGAAATCCAAAGTTGGAGAATAACAGTAGTAATTGCAGCAATACCAGATTACAAAGTACGGTTGATCTAGAAGGGACGGTCCCCAAGATATTTCTCGGTAGCTCAGTCCCGGGGGGGGGGGGGGGGGGGGGGGGGGGGGGGGGGGGGGGGGGG
>JAOPJL010000002.1:13798886-13809115 GCA_027123545.1 Trisopterus esmarkii
TGTGTGTGTGTGTGTGTGTGTGTGTGTGTGTGTGTGTGTGTGTGTGTGTGTGTGTGTGTGTGTGTGTGTGTGTATATCAGTGTGTGGGCAAGACCAATGACAAATACATGTGGACAATCATGCACATTTCTGGTCAGAGACAGAACGATGGGTTTCTACTGGTCATTAAGGGTGTTGTCTCTGTAATCAATACTGCTGTTAAATACATGGAATTGTGTCTAGTTTAAGGAATCGTTGTGAGCTTAATGTGTCTGGTGATCAAATCCTCTGTTCCCACAGGGAGATAAAGGACAGGAGCTCTCTACAGCTCACAGGCTACAGCCAAACCCTGTTTGCTGCTCAATCTACAAACAACTACAAAACAAACAGACAATAAAGGGCTGTGCATGTGTATGCATGGGTGTCTGTGTGTGTGTGTGCGTGTGTGTCTGCGTGTGTGTGTGTGTGTGCGTGAATGTGTGTTTATTTATAGTTGGGAGTGTGTGTGTGTGTGTGTGTGTGTGTGTGTGTGTGTGTGTGTGTGTGTGTGTGTGTGTGTGTAGGGTGGTACTTGTGATGTCTTTCAGCCTTTTTTTTGCATGGAAAAGTGCATGTCGACTGTTACACTATGGGCACCCCACAGTATGGATTAAGGATTGAACACTCAGTCAAGCCATAGGTAAAAGCACAGGACGTAGGTGAGCACGGATTAGGAGATGAGATGCTTATACAACGGATTATAGCGCTTATTAGTTCTAATTCTAGTACTAATCTCTGACTTTCTGTGCAAGGCTTTTCAGCTTGTTAGGTGTCATAGCGTCTATATATCCTACGTATCCCCTGCTATGTTTCCGACGGTTGTTTAAGGTCAACAAAGCGACAGATGAACAAAGCATTGCATTTCATACTCTCTATTCAAATACAGGGTTTATCATTTGCGCCTCAAACACGTGCTGTGCGTGACACAGTGCTATTCAAACTAAGGGTTATGCTCGTTTTGAATAGGAGTGCAGTGTAAAGTGGGGAGAGGCCTCGGCCCAGGCTTCCTGATGTTAATGAGTTACTGCCACCTCAACAAGTATAAAAACCAGAGTGAATATAAAGCCTGGTACGATGATTGTAACCCTGTGAGTTAGTCAGCTTGTGAGATAGCCAACCATGCCAAAGTGGCCGTAAAAACATTCATTCAAAAATGTTTACCACATCGTTCTCCCCTAATCCCTGAGTCATATGAATAGGGCTGCAGCTATTCTTATTCTTTCTTTAACTTTTATTTATTACCTTGTCAATTAATCGCTTAGTCTATAAAAAACCTTGAATATCAGCAAATTCCTACCGGTCTTATATGTGCTTCCTTTACCTGACAAGCAGCCAAGAACAAAAAAAACAAACTGTTCCTTTTATGGGAAAGGATCCATGAACCAAATAATTGATTTGAACTGCAACATTAAGCAGCAAATGTTTGTTATTTGTACTTGATAAAATGACTTGAACCGATTAAGTCATCGAATATCACGATACAATCAGTAATATTACGTTCCACTTATCATTCATTATGGCACTTCATTCTTTATGGCATACCCTGACACTTAGTGTCTCCAGAACAGGAGTGTTCTGTCCCTGGATGAGGGCGAGGTGACACTTGGTTGAGATGCTGGTCTGCTTCCCCCACTCAGGGATATGGTCAGCTCGCTAGCTGCTTTTTTAAAATAGGGAACGAGAGGAGAAGAGTGCTGAGCCAAGCCCAAGACACAGGCCAAGAGAACCGCACTTCCCCTTTGTGTTTCGTTGATATTCTTTTCAAAGCACGTTGTTACGTAAGGCCACATAGGAAAAGAATGGAGGCTCTTTGGAAACTGAGAAGCCGAGGAGAGACAGGCGACATAAAGGGAGAGGGGAGTAGGATGACTGGAGGGAAAATGTCTCTAGGGGCTTGTTGAATTGTATTCAAGGGCTAATGTATTAGCTCTGATCTGAAGTTCTATGTAATGCACGTGAAATCTTGTCTTTCTGTGAAAGTCAATGATTGTGGCTGAATAATAGACTGGGGTCATTTAACCCCAACAACTCAAACAAACAACAAGGCTAAAATCTTTTTCTTTTCTTGTGAACAGGATCTACATGTCAATACAACGCATGACTCCCCTAGCTCCCCCCTTTCATGTTTCAGGTCTTGTAGAGACTTGCCCTCGTTTCGGACCAATCAGAATCCACTGTCCCACAACGGAAGACCAATGTGCTGCACGGGATCGCAGGGGCTTGGTGAGCGAGCGGGACTCACGGCTGGATTCCATTCGGCCTGTGACGTCAGGCTGGAGTTTACAGGACCTCAGTTTGGCCTCTATCGGGCTGACGGACAAAGAAACGCACACACTGCCATTTATTTTTTTGTAATCTAAAAAAATCTAACTTCAACCAACACTTTCAAATACGTGTTGCGTGATTTGCGAAAAACATTCGGCGCACAAAGAAAGCTCACTAGTGTAGCTTTTTTAAACTAGTGTAAACATTTATACACACAAGGCTACTTTTATAGGCGTGCAGACGGGCGAGCATATACACGGATGCGCACGCACCCAAAGCACTCCTCGCTACTTGCGCGATAACCGCCGTGCTGCTGCTGCGCTGGCTGTGGCTGAACGCTGGTAACCCCGCGTGGTCTGCCTGTCACACGCTAGTGTTTAGGCACCATCTGGCCGGTGGGGCTCTGTGTGAGGGGAAGTCACATTTCTCACCATACAATGCCACCAACCGAGTAACCCATCATTGATTTGCATGAAAAATAAAAAAAAGTTGAAAAATGAAGAACCAGATAACGTATGGATATTTTGGTGTTCTTTACCACATCGTTGTGATATGCCTATCTATGCCGGGCTTCCGTCAGTTTAATTATATTTATCCTAATGTTGTGCGGTTGATTGCGGTTTTTTGTTTTGTTATTAACAATTAAGCATAGTACGCCAGGTTGAGGTTCTTGACAAAGGTTACGTTGAGGTTTACGCGATTATATGACTCAACTATGTCACACATATACGGTCTGAATTCAGAATATTTAAACAAGGCGGTAACTCATGCTAGTAGGCCTACCCACTCATTGTGTAGTTTACGTAGGAATGGAAAAGATTGATTTCAGTTCAGCGCTTTCAGTTTCAGACGTGGATTTCCGGTCCCTGGCGCCCTCTAGTGCACAACCTCTCTGTGATAACTCAGCCAGCGGAGGGCTCCCCGCTCCTGTGTTCTGTTTGCAACTGTGTAAGACCTTTTGACCCGCCCTGCAAATGGTGTATACTGTTTGCATCTCGCAAGCTCTCTGTCACTCACACAGTTGGATATAAACATTGATAGCACATGTGTAGACCTACCATTAACAATTTGACAATAGATCACAATATGAATGAACAACACAAACATCCCATCAGAGTCAAAGCCAACAGCTTGTGTTTGTTCGTCGTGGATTAGGCCAACATGCATTATTTATGAAGAAACCTGTGTTGCGATGTTTGTTACAGATAGACAGAAACAAGTCACTTGTAACGTAGAGTAGCTGGACTTCGGTAAAGAAGTCGCCAAGTGCCGAGGCTGGATATATAACACCTCTTGCAAACTGTGGATCCCCATCGCTCATGATGGTGTTTGCCATCGACAGTGGAAGCCAGGTGCCTCCCGTTCCCAGCAGTGAATCCCATCTTCAGTGGAATGGGGCTCGAGATTGAAATTCTTCTTCTTCCCTCAATACTGCAGTGTGAGCCCGTCAGTCACTTATGAAGAACGCAATCTAGATCCTTGATTGCGACATATCGGTACCAGATCATGTTGGTATTTGCTTTGGTAGGGACCGTGACGATTGTATTTGATTAATATCAACATTAAAGATTGTTTTAACAGGATTGTAGTAAGGACCTATCATTTTGCGCCCCGCTGACCCCTTTTTGTATAAGACTACAAAGGCCCTGATCAATTCAATTATGTTCAATCAAAAAGTGTTCAATAATTTGTGTGTAATCAAATTGACCTATGGATAGGAACCTCAAGTGTTATATTTATACTTCTGAGGTTATTGTAGAAATATAATTTATGTTAGTTTACAGATTCCTAGCAGTAGCCCATATCAGTCAGCAAAGGGGACTCATTTTAAACTTATTTTTTTCTGTTGAACACATTAACAATCATGCTTTATTCCTTTTAAATTTCGTACAAAAGGAGTCAAATAAAAGTTTCTTTATTGTTCTCACACAGGTTGCTTGAAGGCTTGGTGTATCCCATTCACTATACTTTGATTTGCCTTTCGATCACATTATCTTAAATATCTCTTCTTTACTTCATGACCTCCAACAAAAAACTTCATTGATTGTCAACACAAAACTTTAGCACCAGTACATTAAAACTGTACTTTTGCTTTGCTGAAATACTGTTTTTTTCCAATCAGGAAGAGAAAAAAAAAAAAAAACAGAAACAAGGAATCCTAATTAGTACAATTCAAAGAAATGAAGCACCAACCATATACAAAACAAAATGTCATAGATAGTTCTGTCCCATACACAAAAGGTCAAATATATTAATGACTATTAAATTAAGCACAGACAAACAAAACAAACCAACAGTGTAAATAAAAACACGCAGCAAGGAGAGTTCCAGAAGATCACATGGACGGAGGGCGAGTCGGGGGTCAGAGGTCAGGGGTGCAGTTTACAAGGCTTTAGGGTGGAGGGGGGGTGGGGGTGGGGGGGGAACAGGACCGGGCGGAGGCCTCGGCACTGAGAGCGAGCAGAGGGCGTAGCTACAAAAACTTTTCATCTTCGCAAATCTGTAAACAAGTTCACATTCTCAAGTATCCCCCTTAAAAAAATGTACAAATAAAATCAAGAACAAGTAACCCCAAAGAAATTAAAATCACTTCGTAGCCGAGCCTTGGAAATTTGTTTTGAGTGAAATGGTCACACACCAAAAAATAAAAAATAATAATATAGAAATGGTTTGTCCGGTAATGTTTTGTACATCGCCTCTGGGTAAGAACATGTGTGTGTGTCCACGGTAACGAGGGTCGGGGTAAAGCTGTGTGTGAGAGAGAGAGGGGGAGAGAGAGAGAGGGAGAGAGGGAGAGAGGGAGAGAGAGAGGGGGGCGAAGGGTCCGTTTGCGGGAGAATACAATGTGCCGTGAGGTTCAACCACTGCAGGAAGTCCGGGTATCCCGAGGTCCACAGAGGGACCATCTGGACCGTACCGGGTCAGGCCTGCCCCGACCCGGTAAGCCGGCCCTAAGCTTCTTAGTCGTAGTTCACCGAGAAAAAAATAAATAATATATGACTTGGATTATCTCTCCCCTCGGAGAAAAAAAAAAGGGTGATAGATATCATTTGTTTTCCCCTCAGGAACAAACTCCAAACCAAAAAGTTCTGAAGCTCGTCCCGCCTCTTGCCACGAGAATACAATTATAATTATAATTCAATCATTTATGTTCAATCAAAAAAAGTGTTCAATAATTTGTGTGTAATCAAATTGACCTATAGATAGGAACCTGATAGCTGTTATATTTATACTTCTGAGCACCAAACGCCGTCACTTTTCAGTTCCTGTGGTGTTTTTTTTTCCTTCCTTTGACCACCAGATGACTGACAAGAGGCCAAGAGGTCAGAGAGACTGGACTGGTCCTAGCGAGAGGTGAAGAGTTAGTAGACCCACAAATCATCCACAAGCCTTGCAAAAAAAAAAAAGAAAAAAAAAAAAAGGGTTTATCTCTCTTACAACTGTACCCTCCCCAGGTACACAAGAGGGGGGACGCAAGGTGAAGCTTTAACCACGACAAGGTCATGTGAGCGTGCCACTCAGAAGGCCGGGCCGGGGGGGCGGAGGGGGGGGGGGCTATCGACCGCGAGGCCTGCCGATACAAGCCCGCTCCACCTCCGCGCCCTGCTCCTCCTTTTCCTCCGGCAGGATGTGGATGGAGGAGCCCAGCAGTCTCTGGAGCTCGGGCACACAGCGCACCAGCTCCACCTGCCCTTCCTCATCACCACCACCACCACCTTCCTCATCTGCCTTCTCGTCCTGCTCCTCCTCCTCCTCCTCTTCCTCGTCGTCGTCCTCCTCCTCATCCGCCCGTTTCCCCCGTTGGGGCGCGGCCAGGGCGCCGCTCACCTGGCTGACCGCCACTTGCCTCCAGAGCTCTGCCCCCGCCAGGCTCACCACCTCCAGGTGGGGGTAGCGAGAGCGGAAGATGCGCGTGGACATCTTCAGCCGCCGCAGGACGTCCGCCAGCAGGAACCAGTTGCAGTAGCTGGAGGAGGAAGAGGAGGAGGACCAACGTTAGAGGAGGGGGATATAAGAATCAAGGTCAGATCTTGGCTCTGATGCAAGGCGTGTTCTTCTTCTCGTAAGTCGTGGTCGCCTAGTGGCGTCAGTTACACATGGGAACCATTTAGTGTGTTTTCTTGTTCTAATGGATATGTGTTCGGTTCTTTTTGAGTTCGTTTTTTTCTCTGCATCATAACACAGGACCCCCCCGTGACCCCAGACTCACCCTTGGGTGAGCGACACCTGGACGTGGTAGCAGGGCAGCAGCGGCTCCGAGGAGAACTCAAACAACAGGCCGTCTCTGTCGGGGTCCCCGTCGGCCGGACCCCTCCCCTGCTCCTCCTGCTCCCCGTTCTGCTCCGACAGCAGGAACTCCCAGCACGGCTCCTGCTCGCTCTCTGTGACGAGGTGAAGAGAGGGGGAGAGAGTGAGAGAGAGCGAGAGAGCGAGAAGGACTTGTTACATGTATTCACAAAAAACGGAGACGCTTCTCTGGTATGGAGTAAGATCTCCCTCTAGTGGGGGCCTTATTTACATAAACAATGCAGGAGTCCTAGCCTCCACTGGGGCTGTTGTTTCGCTGACCCTCTAATAGAATCTGCTGCCTTCAGCTGCTGATATTTAGCAAATATTCACCAAAGGCGAAGTGAATAAATAGTGGGGGATAGAGTTAGAGATAGTCCCCGTTACCGAAGGTCTCGGGTAGCATAAACCAATGTAGATTATGTGCAAGTTTACAAGTCATCGCAAAGCAGATGATTCAACCACATATACTGTACATATTTTCATTGGAGGAGGAATATTGGTCAGCGTTACTATTTAAAGAGTAACAGTAGCCGTTAAGAGCCTAATGGATTCTCTGTTGCCCCACCGTGGGACCGTGGGCCGCCCCGGGACATCCTAACCACCGCCTCAACAGTCTGTAAAGCATCTCCGTCCTGACCTTGGAGTGAAGGACGCAGATCATCCTGTTGTTCAGTAAAACTAGCTGAGGAAAAGGACTATCGTCACTGGACTAGTCCAAGTAACAAAGAACAATCTGTGTTTGTAAAGAACGGAATGGTTTGGACCGTCCTGAGCTGACCTGGATATATAAGGGTCTAATGAGCACAAATAAAGCATTATAAATCGGGAGACAATACACAATTGTAAGCACAGAGTAAGCCAAGGGTTAGTAAGCCAAAGTAAAAATGTATATGATAACTATTAAAATATTAAATAACAAAATATTTTTAAAAGTCTGGTTCAATGAAAGTTGACTTACATAACTTAAAAGGATTAGTTAGGCGGTTCAACTACATGTGCAAATATTATCTGTGTTCTTGTACTTTTAGACAGTTTGGCATTGAAACAGTTGGCACTGTCTGCACACTCTTGATGCCCGGAGGTCTGCATTCAACCAATTACAATTGCCTTGCTCTTGCTCTGCATTCAACCCATTACAATTGTTCATCTAAAAAAATAATAATACTAATCTTCACAAAAAGGAAAATATAGGACAGAGTGGGGGGTTTCTCATCTCCAAGTGTCTAACCATCTTAGAATTAATTACTGCTGCATTTTGTGCCAGAAAACTGATGAAGGAATCACTCCCAAATCGTATAACCTAAAGCAGCTTCCCAAATAATAATAATAGCCCCTCAGATGCTCAGTGAAAAGTCGTATTCAGGCCAAGGGGAAACACAACACTAAAAATAGACAAAGTTACCTGTCCAAAGATACATCACAAGGAAAACTGCACTCGGATGGAGAAATTTCAACATGCCGGATCTGCAAAAATGAAAAAGGAGTCTCACCAAACAGGGAACTGCTGTGGAAGTCCCACAGCAGACGGGGGTCATGCTCACTCCGTCCTTCCAAATCGGTGAAGTATTCTGGAGAACAAAGGGAGAAATGTCTTGTGTTACATCACACCCAGAAGGCTATGGCGGCATACCCAAGTCCCGGAAGTGGGACCGCTTCCCAGATGCTTTCAGACGTACAAGGAAAACCGTATTAGGAGTTGTGTGTGAAAACATTTGACAGCACATTACATGGCATGAAAGCCAATCCAAGCCCTGACTAATTTTCAAGATAAATTTGTCACCTACATGATCATTTGCATGCCTACTTAGTTAAGGCAAACAAACATAAACCTCTGGTTAACCTTGTTTGTATATTTAATATACTCTATTTTCCATTCCTCTTCAGTTCCCTAAAAAGCAAATTGAATTACCATCCTAACTCAGCAGATAAGAATCCAAAATAGTCATAGATGGATGGCCGACGACCCGGTGATTCTATATACTTTGAAAATAGATAGTTATTAAACTGCTGCTGATTGCAGTTATTCGAATGCTGAGGGGGCAACCAAAATCCCAAAACAACTGGTCAGACGACACACAGACTAATACCCAGTGGGACTGTTAACCAGCATATTACACACTGGGTAAATCATACACGGTAGCGGGCTGCAATATCCCAGGTCTGAACAAGCCCAGAAAGTAGCAACCAGGTATTAACATGCGGTATACACAGCCACAACATCAACACATGCATCACATTTTACATAGACTGTTAGCACAGCAACATTTAAATAATCGCTGAATAACCCTTCTTCGTGACCGGGCAAGAAAAATAATAAAGGCTGATGGTAATTGCCGTGCTGTGTTAGGAAGTATGAGTACAGCTGCACAGTAGTTTCTCTCTGTGTGGATTCTCCACATGTAGAGAGACGGTTGTGTGCTTATTTTAAACTCAAGGTAAAAACTCTCTAAACTGATACTTCCAGGGTCCCTCTCCCCTTTGAAGATGAAACAGAAAGAAAATGGAAATCTATCGATTAAGACGGAGAAAATGTGGAAAATTCTTGTTCAATTAACAAATGTTACTATTATTGATCGTTTCTGGAGGTTACTAACGTAATGAATGTGCATGTTGAATTGAAACAAACAACTTGACATTTTCAGAATTTAATTAATCCATTTATGTGAATCTACGGATATATTCAGTATACTTCTTCTAACCATCGATCCATGCATGGATTATTCAAAATGTATCATGGTTACATATATTCACTGTGAAGAGGACTTCACCTGTGAGGAAGGTCTTCATGTTGGGGCTGTGGGCCAGCTTGACCGCTGTGTGTCCGGAGTAGGTGGCCAACGTGGGGTCCGCGCCGTGATTGAGCAGCAGCCACACTATTGGCAGGTTATCACTGGCCACTGCATCGTGAATGGGCCTTTGGAGCGACAGAGACATTGGATTTGGTCTACATTTACATCACTCACAGATAACTTGTTATTAGTAGTATTTTCAAAGTAAATGGGATTAATTAAACAAGTGTACTTTGGAAGCTGCCACACTAACTGTCTAAGTAATAACACAATTTATCATTAAACCAAAATGATGTTTTAAATCTGTCTCCATCGACCCATTTCACAGAGGCATCATCGTAGGACAAACCTTTTGGGTTCCATGGCAAAGGTAGGTAACTTATCTCCATTCATTTAGTGTCCTGGTCTGGCAGAATACCACCCTGGTACGTAAAAGTAGCAGACCCATAATTGCGGTTATGAGCTACACCCTAGTTTCTCTGAAGATGACACCTCCTGTGGAAAGTTCTATTATCAACCCAGTAAACGTTCTTACCCAGACTACAATTTAAGACGACAACACGAGTCTAAGGGGACAAGTGTTTTGTGAAACCTTTACACTGAGCAGCCATGTAAAACACATTTCTCGTCACACCTCTCTTCCCCACAGTACACAACGGGGATACATGGAAATGATGGGACGGATGTGATATGATATTCTCAACCAACACAAATGCTGCAACGAAGATCGTGACACAACAGGGGGCGGGAGACACAGAGACCGAGAGACGTGACAGCGGCAGTGAAGTGCTGTCGCTGTGTGAGGGGGGGCGGTGGGGGGGGGGGGGGTGTGAGGGGGTTGGGGCCTGGGGGGTGGGGGTGTGGGAC
>JAOPJL010000002.1:13812587-13825813 GCA_027123545.1 Trisopterus esmarkii
ACACACACACACACACACACACACACACACACACACACACACACACACACACACACACACACACACACACACAAATTAGGACTGGCCTGGTGTTCGGAGAGTTGCCTGTTCCCCTTTGTGGACGGAGCTCCTGTTGTTGGGCAACTCCTCTTTATTGTGCGGAGGTTCGTCTGCCGATGCACTCCTCTCCCCCACCGCTGCACACGGCTTCTTTTGCTATAACACACAGGGGATAACCCTAACTTTAGACCATAATGAATTAAACATTTCAGCATTTTTATTTGCTTATCAGAGACAAGGATTAAAAAAAGGAATTGATGAAAAACATTTTGTTGAATTGATTATTATTTATAATTCATGGGATGTTTTTTTTTAACCATCAATTGGTCAAACGCATCAAGAAAAGAACCAACACACTGTGCCAGATCAAACATGTACTTTGATAACTGGACTAGACGGGTGGGTTACCTTTTTGAGAGCGGGCACTTTCAGTGGAGTGCTTTCCTTGTCCTGCCTCTTCTTCGCGGCCACGGTGGCCTTCTTTGATGGCTCCGGCGGCGATTTCTCCTTTGCAGGCTTTTTAGTGCCGGCTGTCTTTTGTTTGCCGACAGACGCTTTTGACTTGGTGGGCGACTTCTCTTTGGTCCCGTTGGTTTTGTCGTCGACCTCGCCGGTGCCTTTTAGACACTGGCCGGTCAGAATGGAGTGAACGACTCCCTGAAACTTTGCGTTGCGCGGCGGGTCCAGCGGCGCAACCCCGCTCTGGTCCTTCAGTAACTCTCCCTCCAAGACCTGGGCCAGTTTACTCTCCCTCCTGCTGCCGTTGATGGAGCCACTGCCCCTGAAGGCAGCCGCTTTAGTGGCGACCTGTTGCCCCTGAGCTCCCTGACTCTGAACATGCGGCTCCGTACCGGCGTCTCTGCGCTCGCTGGCCTTTGCCCTCCCCGCGCGGTGGGCGGTGGGCGCCGGGGCCTCTTGATGCGGCGTGCCCGGCTGCTTCCGGTCTTTGCTCTCCGTGGGCCAGGGCGATGGATATTCAACAGTCTGTTTGGACTGCGTGTCCTGGCCCCCGGTGAGAGGATTCAGGACGTCCGCCTTCTTAACGGCAACGGGTGAGGCTTGGGGAAAACCGTCAGCGACAAATGCGTTTGTTTCCAGGGCTTTCTGCTTCACTATGGACTCCAGGTTCGATAACGGGGACTTCACTCGGTCCCACTTGTTGTCTTCCACTTTCAGAGGGCTGTGACTGCCACTTTGGTATGTGGAAACCTCCGAGCTCCCAGTGCCCTTGGTCTTTGGGGGTCCTTGGGGGACCATTTTTTGAACGGATGCCCCCTGGTTGGGGAGGATGGCTGGCTGCTGCCACGCTGGCTTAACGATGGCGGCGGAGGAGAACGCTGCAGGGGTTTTGCCCGCCCCCACGCCCTGACGGACGGTAGCGGAGCCCACGAGGGCGGCGATCGGGGCTACTTTTGAGGGGCTTTTCTTGGGAAGAGCTGTGCTGGTGCGATTGGCGTGCTTAGCGCTGTGAAGATGCTGGTTCCCTTTCATGAGAAAGGATGGCTTCTTGCCCTTCGAGGCCAGGTGTTCCCCTTGGTCAACGATGGATATAAATTCCTGCTTTGCAAAATTCTGAAATTCATCAACAAAAGTGCCCTTTCCATCTTTACCCCTCAAGGTAGAAGCCAGTATAGGGCTGGCAACTCCAACATAAGTCCCTGGGATACTTTTAATGGAGTCTGGGGAGGGCCCCTTCCCCCACGAAGACTTGGGCTCCACGACAGGGTGCCCTGGCTGCCTGTTTGTTTGTCTTTGATGAGAGCCGTTTCGCTGCATGTTTGGTAAAACCGGGTATTGCACGGCTGAGCTGTAAATAGTTGTATTACCCCTCTTATTATTACTGTTATTATTATTATTATTAGGAGCGTCCCTCTGGTCTGACTCGCTGTGCTGATGCTCCTTCGCACTGGCGGCGTTTAAAGGTTCATTGATACACTTTGGACGTTTTGACTTGGCCGACAAATCGAGGGGCACGTCCGGCTGCTCGGCGGGGCAGCGGTCGGCGTGGCCCTCTGACGCAGACGTGGGGTTAGGGTTCAGGCAGCCCGTGGAGGTGTGGTCCTCCGTGTTGCTCTTCTCCACGTGGTTGAGTAGCCGGCTCTGAGTGGTGATGGTAGCCAGCGACGGGGCACAGCAGATGGCGGCGGTGGGAGACAGCGTGAAGCGGGCCGGCGGGGCTGTGCCGGGAGGCGGGTGCTTGAGAGGCAGAGCCACGGTGGGCAGGGGCGACGCCGCCGCCGCCACTGCAGAGGCCACGGCCTTGTGTTCCGCTGTGGATTTACCGCTTTTATTCGACGCAAGGGTGGCTTTGAGCTTGGGCGCCACCGCGCCTGCTTTCTTCTCAGGGTGCGCAGTGCGTCCATGCGAAAAGGGATACGGGTAGGTCCTCGGTAGAAGTGTCCCGCCAGAACAGGGGGTTTGAGGCGGGACTTCCTGTTGAAACTGACTGGCTGCGGCTTCTCGCAGCGCTGCGATCTGACCCAGTGCTGGCGGAAGAGTGATTTTACAAAGGGGAGAGGGGAGGTTGGTGGCTGGGACAAAAGCAACCGGCTGGCCTGGTTTGAATAAAGTTGAGCACTGGAACCCAGGGGGAAGACTCATCACAGACTGCGTTTTCGTCTGCGATTTCTTACTGGACGTGGCATTACCGTAGGCGGCGTTGAGAGACTCCGCCGGCCGGACCCGGGCTCCGCCGACCCATTGAGACGTGGGAAACCCCCCCGCCCCGTCAGAGTGGATTTTGGCTACGTCCTGCCTCCTCTCCGCCGGTTTGTCCGTGGCGGCGAGCGTGGGGCCAGGCGTTGGTGCGTTGCCGGGCTGCTGAGGCGGAGTCACCTCTGGGTTATGATTGTAGATGTGAGTGTCCACACAGTTCTTCTTGGCCACGGCACAGTCCTTGGCCGCGGGGTTCCGGCTCTGCTGACTGAGGACGACATCCCCCCGGAGCTCGGGGGGCAGCGTCTGCGGGGGATTTCCCACCATGCTCGGAGACGCTTTATTTGGAGCACTGACCTCTCTGCTCACCGTGCCTCCATCCCCTACATTCATTAGCGTAGGATCCACCTGGGAATTGGGAGGACGTGGTGAGCTTGCTGTTAATTAAATGTGAGAGTGTAATAAAACACTGAACTCGAAATCTATGTCAAATGAAAAAAAAAAAAAAACGAACCTTACCTGCATAAGTGTTTCTTTAACACAACATCTCACAGGAGGTGGTTGTGGGCCACTTAATATAGGCTTCTTTGAAATGCGTTGATATTCTGTGAAGTAAATGTGGGAAAATTGTTAACAAAAATAAATAAATATATAATTATGTTTTATTGGACTTTAACAAGACTTTCCTATTATTTTCAGCCCCTAATAGGTCCAGGTTCAAACAAGCGAAGTGGACTGTTGGTGAACCGAGAGAACCTTCCCGCTAAGTTCCCGTGTTCAAACACCAGATATTGTACAATTTCCTCAAACTAAAGCAATGATTCAGAGAAGTAAGGTTTTGCCCGCAGAATTGAGGAACACGGTTGTTCTGTTGTGTCTTATCATTGGATTGAGGCATAAAAGGCAGAGCATACAGACTACTTCACAGTGGCTTTCTGTTGAATCTCAAAGTGTTTTTACTCGACCAACACAAGCTCATTGAGGAGACAGGAAAAGGGGGTAGAAATAGTGACCCCCCCAAATGACATCGATCCTATAATTCTGCATCACAGGTAGGCTGGTTTAGGTGAGTTAGCTGCCGATTAGGTCCTGCACAGGCAAACTGACATATATCCCAACTACTAGGGGAAGCATTGGTCAAATAATGAGATTCTGATTTGTAATAATCTAGATTATGCAGATACCTTAATAAAAGTATGCTTGTAGTTAGCAGGATTGTGTTGTTCGCAGGAAATACATTGCTGACCAGTTGGCAAGTGCCCCGATGTGTTTGCTGGTAGAAACACATAAGAAGGACACAAACGTCACCACAACATTTCAAAGCGTTTGGTTGTCATGCATCTTCTAAGCCATCTTTTTGTTTGTGACAATGCATCTGTGACAATGTATAAGTCACGTCATAAATTACTGCACAAGTGAACTGAGGTCAACCAGAAACAAATCGGTAACTTTCTCAAGAAAAGCAATCAAAATAATAGCCGTTTTAAAAAAACGACAAACATTGCAAGGGAAACATTTGAGAATAACTTTTCTCGGTCTTTACGCCCTCCGATAAAGGTGGAACAGAAGATCTTCCGAAATCACATGAGACTCAAACGTGTTTACAGGGGACGTAGACGGAACAGGGGCAATCCACAGCGGTGAATGAATGACATCCCCGGCACATCATCTCCGCTGGAATCCTCGAACACGGAGTGAAATGGGCACAGCGATGCAGTGCAAGGAGGGTCTGCATTCATTACCGTGTGACATCGTGTTGCTTACAGCTAGTTTGTCTTTGTGCTGCAGATACGCCGTCTATCCCCGCTACATCACTTGAATACGCTTACATTTTAGACCCATGTGTGGGAGCAATAGCCTGCACACAATGCGCACTTCATAACCTCAAAACTCAAAAACAAAGTCAACGCCAGTCGGGTAAACACCAACTATGACACACATTTAAACCCTCATATCTAAACCCCTATCCATCCGGCCAGCTCCCTGTCCATCTCCCAGCACAAAGGAGACATGTCCCAATGACACGATCGCACGATAAAGTGAAAGATATTAGCAATGTGAGCCAGACCGATATAAATAAGACGTCTATAAATAGTTCGTTTTGTGTCGATATCGCCTCGAAGAAACTCTGGAGATCTCCGGGTCGGGCTCGCTCGTTCGCGGGAGATGGCGAACGAGTCGTTCGGCGCGGGGACGACAATTGCCTCTCAGGTGATTGCTCCATCTACAGCCAAAACACGAGCACGCTGAAATGGCTGTCGTGTTGCCTGGAGCCCCGATCGGGGTCTCAGTTCAATGTATTTTCTTTCTTTTTTTTCAATTGAAGGCTTGTGCTTTTGGTCCGGAGGCAAAAGCACTGACATGAGCATTTCCCCATCGAGTCGCCTGGGCTGCGTCGTTCATTCGCACTCGCAGGGCACAATGTGGCAACGCCGCCGCCGCCGCCGTGTCCGTCACAGCGTTGCCGATAACGTAGCCCTGTCGACATCCACCCAACCCTCCCCCCCCCCAAAAAAAATCAGGTAACATTCACATCAAACTCTAATGATTAGCAAACAATGCATACGGATTTGCCCGTCCGTATACAGAACCAGTAACGTGCTTTACAAAACATCCCAGATCAATTGAACCAAGCAATGGCAACGCTACAGATCGGGCCATTGACTTCACTGAGTTGGTAACAAATGTTTGGATTAAGAAGTGCCCCACTGGACAACTAGCCCGTGGGGTGGACAACAGCAAACTTGCAGGCCAGCGCTGAAAGGGGCGCCACTCGTGAACGAGATGGCAAACAATATTAAACTCCGATGTCCAATAACACAAATGTTCGGATCCCTGCGCAGCAAAGTCTCGGCGAAGCCTCCGCATTACTCACAGTGGTTTACATGTTTAGACAGGCTACTGTATTTATCCCTGACCGACCGACACCAAGTGTTCAGTCTAGTATCGGCCCTAAAGGAAACCACTTCAGCGCTGCGAGGCACTGGCGAGTTGGACCCGAACGGATTGTGATCGTCCCCAGACTCTCCAAATACTGAATAATTCTAAAGGTAATTAGCAAGAAAGATAAGATGTCAAATGACAGAAACAGTTACGAACCCGTTCGTACAAATGGCATAAGAACATCACATGGCTCGGCTCAAATAAAGGTCCAACGACTGGCACCGCTGCTCGTTGCTGTCCACTAATCTCGACGATTTTCGGTTCTAAAAGTCCGGGGGGGGTTCGTCAAGACAGTCCAGTACAGTATCTCCAGCCTCTAGTCTGGTGGGAAAGAGGGGTAGAAGGTGGACATCGCGCATGGGATATGTAGTGTTCCGCTATCCACGCCCAGCCTCGCGTAGTGGCGAGCTGGGAGGAGTTAGGACTGCAGGTACCGGCATGCAGTTCGAGCTCCAGCCGCTCAAGGGGAAAGAGGGATCGCAACCAAGAGTGTAACGGTGCGCTAAACTGAAAAGGGTTATCGAAGTAACGAAGTGATAAATTGTATTCCTAAACGAAAAATAATCACAGAGTGCCAGAGGATGAGCGTCTCTGTGAGGAAGGGGAGCAAGTCAGGGAATACGTTAGGACAGGGTCGATGGTTGCCAGAGGAGAATGCGAAACACATAAAGAGTGGGAGAGGTATGGGTCTTCTGTTGTTGCGGAATTAACACGAGGAAGCGACATCCCGGGTGTTTGGGGCACTCGCGCGTAGTAAACAGCGATGATATTAGTCTAGTTTTACGGAGCACAGTAGTCGGGCGGCTCTCTTTGAAATTCACAATGAGAGGCTAATGCCTAAAGCACTGGGCTTACACTGAAGCCCCCAGTATTGTTATTGCCATATATTGTCAGATAATGAGGCCTACTAATAGATAAGGTGTCTCCTGTGTTGACCTCCACAACTGACGTTTACCTGGGTGTTTTTGCTTACAACAAAGCCTTTTTATAAATACCCATTTGTTTCGCCTCTTCTTCCATAAGGTCGTATCAAGTGTCTAACAAGCAAAATTGGCTATTTGCTCCCTCTGTGGAGATTCGTTTTCCCCCACAAAATTTCCTCTGAATCTTCAGTAAGCAACTCCAGCATAAACCATTAGTGATGGAATTCCGGGCCTTAAATATCCACAAAGCATTGAATTCATTCATGATTTTTTTGCCCTTTTGTTTCTTAGCACATGCAGGTTTTTCTAGGTCAGGTTCTGGTCCTTTTATAAGCAGAACTGCATCAACTTTTGCAGTGCAGTTTTATGTGTCACATTTAGCAGTTCCTTTCATTATGTCACTGTGTTAAGTGCAGGCTTTCCATCTCTGGCCTGGATTTAAACATGGTGAACACCTGTCTGTAAGTGGCGGCCACTTCTCCCAGTAACTCATATTGAGATACGGTCCAAATGCAGGACCAAATTCTGATCAAAATGTTATTGACACATTGAAACGATAAGGAGTATCAAGCCACGATTGATATAATCAATAAATAACACAGGGTGTCGAGTCGATTCCATCTGGAGGCACAGTCTGTTGAGAATCAGAAAGTGGTTTAGTCCACCAACATATTTAGTCCATATCTGACCATTTGAAAGGGGGAGGAGGGACTCAGAGTAAGCAGGAGTTGGTTTGAACAAATACAACTGAAACAATATACAAGAGCTTGACATACTATAAATACACAGCAAAGGAGCGGTATACCTACTAGATCGTATATAAAGTTGTTCTATACATTTGAGTCAAATCTGTATAAAACATGGCACACATATATATATAATAAATCGATTTCCTGGCAGAAATAATAATCAGCAGTGTAGGCTGATATGCATAGGCATACTGTGCAGGAGCACTACAGTATGGGGTCGGATCAGATTGAACCCGAAATGTCCAAGGTAGGCCTACTGTCCATCATTACCGATGTAACAATGACAAAATCGCATTAGGTCACACACAAACAGAAAGTTAAATTGAAACAATCGGGTGATAAATAAATATCCTGGGCGTCTTGATCATTGACAAAACCAAAAAGTAAAACGACATATATTTGTCACTTCCCGCGTCAGAACTAATTTGGACCGATTAAACGATCAGCCTGGGGTCCAAGTTTGTGTCGTGAGATACATAGGCTATAGATGATCCGAGTTTAGGGATTGGCCTACAAGCAGCCCTTAATGAGAAACACCCCTGGTCTGACAGCTATGCCTACAGCAGGCAGCCTACAGCAGGCCTATCAACTAAACAATTCCAATCCAACCAACCACGCAACAAGCAACTCAAACACGCGAATAAATACATGTGCGATATCTTAAGACATGTGCGTTTCTGTTCAACATATCCCCCGTGTCTAAGTCTCCTAAACCATGTGTTGTTCCGGAGCTCAAACTCCGGGAGATAAGACCGGTCATGGCAGCGGGTTCCCCCCACCGCCCAACACCAGGTGACAGTGGGGCAAGTGTAAGACGGTTTAGCGGTCACAACTCTCCACCGCAGCCCCGTGGCACCACATCGGCCCGTGAAGCGCCATAGAGCGGAGTGGTCCGTTGACACATCGCGTTATGTCCGTGCTGGGGTAACCCGGGGACCTCAGTGACCGCGCCGACAGCTATCCCGCTAGTGACCGGCCCGCTCGCTAACACACTCCCCACTCGCGAACCAACGCTGACCCACAGCTCGACCATGAGCGGAGCTTTGAAACCATGGGAATCCAAAAAAAAAAAAAAAAGGTGTTTCACAAAACACAACACCGATGTGTTCATAGGAAGGACGGTCACATGTGCGATCGCCAACTGTGACAATAAGGAAGACACTCGTTCGCTACAAGGGGCCTTCGGATGTTTCAGGAATGCCCTCAAAAAGTGGGCAGAAATAGTCATCTTTCGCCGGGTCGTGTGAGAGATTATCGACCTGATTAGGCCGCCATGGTCCACGGCTACGAGGATGTCCCGTCTGAGTTCGCGGTCCACCTGGTCAAAATTCAATGTTGGGAGGGGGGCTACGCATGAAGTAAAAGTCCCAGTCGTTATAGCCGACTACCTTAGACGTTATTAATTAATTATTCCACAGTAAACGACGACTATGAGGGAAATCAAGGGCCGATCGCTCACGTGAATGTGAAACGGTGTGACGGTATGGAGTGGTACAAGGTTGAAATGCAAGCGCGGGGCTGAACTGTATCGGTTCGTGTCAGCGTTTTGGCAAACTGACTGCAATATCATGTATGTCATCTCGGCAACTTGGGTTATCCGTAGCTACATGTGACACGATCCCGCAAAACACACAACACAAGTGGTGGAATAAGGCACGACCCGAACAAGTCTATCCACTGAAAACCACGTACAACTCAAAAAATACATATATCGATGTCAAAGTTTGTCAAGAGTTTACTTGCCCTCAATGGCGTTGTGCAATGCCCCCCCTTTAATGCCCCCTGCTCGCCCGTAACGCCTTTGTTATTAGTAATCGCATGGTATTGCACCGTCTTACCTTGCGCTCCAAGCTGCCTACAGTCAGAAAGCATGCATTCAGCGCAACAAGCTATTGTTCTCTATTGTGGTGGATCCGTGCGGGCCCAGGGGTGTGATTTTGAAGTAGAATGAATAGGAGTATGCAATTTTGGCTTGTCCTCGCGATCTTCGCTTATTGCCAGTTTTCGGGCTGCAGCAGCTGGAGATGCAAATCGCGCACCCTGGGTCCTAGCGCCGTGCTAAGCCCTACAGGTGAACAGCATGGATCGGAACTATTTATCAATAAGTGCGAGCGACCTTGAGACCGTCAAAAACAAACAAAAAAACAACTGCAATTGATCTACTGTGTTTCTTGTTTGAACTACATTTCGTGTTTGAGCCACATATCTAAAACACATTACGTGTCTAAACACATCAAATGTTGTATTGTTGCTGCATCTGACTATCTGGCAATCGTACTCCAACTGGAACGCTTATGGATCCCCACCTGAGAGAATTTAGTCTCATTGGAATCAACTATGTCACCGTATGCTAATATGGCTGCAAATTAATTTGATAGGACAACTTCATCAGAAATCTTCTTGAAGTTGTATATGTGATGATATAAAACATATTCTTGTTGAGGCCATAGGCCGTTGTGGATGTATGAGCTTAATTTGACCATTTACATTTATTCCCCTGAAGTTTCATCACTATTTAGCAACACATCTAAAGTTGAGTTATTCTGATGTCAAAACCCGATGGGGGGTCGTACTGGCAGAGGGGTGTCCTGTAGGCCTCATGTTGTTCATCCACATGCAGCCCAGAGTTAACATAGGATACACTATTTGCCATGTCATAGCATTCTACACGGACAAAATTAGTCATTATTTTTAATCAAGCAGGGTCAAATCCTTGTATTACACTTGGGGCAAATATTTATGCTGAAGCGTTTGTTTAAAATTGGTGAGACTTAAAGTCAGTTAAAAACAATGGAACCACATAATTGAACACTAAACCTTATTCCATATTTTCATTTTCACTATCAAGTCATCTATAATACTTGTTTTTATGAGCAGATAGGATGGGCATCTTGTAGGCATCTTAAGCATGCCTTAATGTCGACATTGGGGTTTGAACCAAAAACCTTTCACCGGGGACTCCACCTCTAACCACTTGACGAATCCGGCCCCTTCCACTTCTCCTTTTTCATGTCAATATGAAAGAGAAAGATGCTGTCTGTTTGGTTGTGAAAAGAGATCACCACAGATCACAGCACTCAGGTGTATATGTTGTGGACCAGCACCTTGCCGTGGAAAGAATTGCAAAAGACGCCAACCACTTTTTTGAGAAGATGTTGGTGAAACCTCCTTTCCAACAACTCTGTGCCTGAAGTAGGCCAGCCGAATGTATGGAAACATTTTCATCATAATAAGGACTCAATTACACTATCTCTATATTTATAATCATAGGAGGCTTCTGCAATATCTCAGCCTTGCATTAAGTCGCTCATTTTATTTAATGACATACACAATACTATTTAAAAACAATATGGAATCATTTCCAAGCAGCCCTAGCCTGAAGGCCCACTCAAATACGGTGTGCCTTGTTTTTTGCTTTGTACAGCACACTCATATATGTAGCATGACAAATTGATCTCTAGCCTTCATGTAAACAGGGCGTACAGTTACATACATACAGTATATAACCATGTTCATTAGGGACTAGTGCAATCTGTTAATGTAAAGGATGCCTCTAAATTGCTACAGATAAAGCGTAAAGATTGATTAAAAACAATTGCTTTCATCTCAGCTATAACATTTAATTGGCCCCTATTTATACCTCTGCCATTATGTTCCTTTGAAACAAAAGCAAGTAGCCTGTTCACTAGTAAAAACTAGGCCTAGTGACCACAGTACTATGAATTTTGTGTTATGAGTCATAACAACATTACTAAGGAAGCCACAAACGTAGTAGAGGTGTAACAAAGCTACAATCACAATGAAAATAGGATTTACAAGGGCTCAGATAAGCTTGTGTGCATTTTCTTGTGTGTAAAAGAAAGACATTTTAAATGACACATTCAATTATTACAGTCTAGTCGGTTTTTAACCAGAGGTTAAAGATGATTAGAATCAGTTATTTGTCCAAAATGCATGGTGACATGACATGAGGGCTGTTTAAAGTGAAAAAAAGGCTGCAAATGATACAAAGACAGATGGCAGTTCTTTGTCAAAAATCCACGGTGACATTACATCAGTGCTCTTTAAAGTGGAAAAAAGGCTGCAAAGGATGCAAAGACAGAAAGGACAAAAGACAGGCTATCTTCCAGCATGGCTGCGTCGCTAGCCAGGGGAGGACCTTACGCCATCTTATGGTGTCGGGGAGAGATGGCCCCCTGTGGCTCTCCTCAGAGCTTGGTGGTTGTATGAACCTGTTGCTGTGGTATAACTGCTCTGTTCTGCCACAGAGTCACGTACAGGAAGGCATGCCTAGCTGGGCCTCTAGCGGACTAACCTGCTGTGGGTATTGGGAAGCATTTGTGTGGATAAGTAGCCTCCTGATGAGGCGACTGTTTGGTCTCAATCAGCGCTCGGTTAGGGAGTTTCAATTCGTGAGGAGAAAGGAGCCGTCTGCCAAATAAAACGAATGAAATGGCGGCACCCCAAGGAAAGTCAAGCAACCAAAACTGTTTTATCCGGTATAGACTGAATAACACTCTTAACAAGGCTTTTCTCAGATTAGAACATTTAATGGTTAAGGGCTTAGCATCAATAAACCTATCACCAAACTTGCGACTTCTAAGTCACTTCTAAGTCATTCACTTAAAGCCAATCAGCCATGATGAATGTTATTATATGTGATTGTTTAGGCTATTTATAGCTAATTATATCACCATGCAGGTCAGAGAACTGTGTGAATAACCAACTACTTGTATTTTAGCCTTTTAATGCTAAAAGTGAACTCTATGTTATGTCACACAAACCAATAGTGTATAATGATGATGTATTGTGAAGATAGATGGTTAAAAAAATTGCTGTTATTTCTGCAAAATTAAAACTCTAAATTCAAGGTGAGCTTGGTATCCTTCAAATATTTAGCCAATAATTATAACCTTAGAAAATAAGTTGCTCTCTTAGAGATGGGCAACTATATATCACACTATTAAGAAATATCACAATATTATATTAGGATAAAAATACACTCTTTCAATAAATAACAAGATTGAAGATTGAATATAATACTTTTTCAACCTTCATACTGTGATGGAATTAGAGGCATATATTGTATGCATAAAATGATGTATCACAATATAACGGTTAATTTTGTGATACCATGGAAAACCACCCTATAGTGCTGTCCACGTCTGTCCATGTAATTTAGCTTTACTGCACTTGTTTCAACAGGACTAGACAGGACGAGACGTGTCGAGCGAACTGCATAGCCAAAATGCTTTGCAAATTAAAAAAAAACCACAAGTCAATTAACGCAGAACACAGAAACTGTAAAAAGACATACCTCAACTGCAAGGGCCACAACACAAATGCAAAAAGCCGCAAAACGAATTAAAAAGCCACGACATAATGTAAGCCAGCGTCACCTGATGATGACCTAGACAACGAAACGGGCCAGTTAGATTTGCCCGCAGAATTGTATTATATACTCATCGTATGGAATGTGGGGGAGGCACTCAAAAACAATTGACTTTCAAACATTAACTTCACCTGTGCCAGGCTTATCGGCATCGTACGAGAAATTTGATGTCCTTGCCACATGAAGTGCAGAGTTTCAGAATGCAGGTGGAATTGTAATAAAACTCCTCAGAAGTGCAAAAACTTCTCTCTTCCACGTGTGTATGCAATAATAGTCAGCTGGTTTTATTTACAACATCCGTTGACGATCATTATTCGGTTGTGGCTTTTGCATTTGACTTGTGGCTTATGCAGTTGTGTTGTGGCTTTTGCGTTTTCCATTAATGTGCTCATGTTTTCTCAGTCCGTTCGCACCACTTTTAGCCACCATACTCCCCCCCCACCCCCCCCCCCCCCCAGCCGATGCCATGACATCTCATGCACCAGAATGTTAAACTCAGCAGGA
>JAOPJL010000002.1:13860898-13873468 GCA_027123545.1 Trisopterus esmarkii
TTCACGTTGGAAATTATGGGGAAAACATTTTCGCGACGTGGGCAAGTTCTCGTGAAAGACACCTCGTGACGCTCTTATGATTCTACCGTTCGGCAACTGGGGCCACATTTTATCAAAAGAGTTGCCTAGTTGGTGACTTGAAACTTATCATACTAAATTCTGTTTAGTTCTGTACCCTGCTGTGAATAAGCTTTAGATTCCAAACGCAGTGCACTTGAACGCACCCTTAAAACGTGCGCATCGCGAAAACATTTCCGAGGACATATGAAGGTAACAACGTCGTGCTTTGTGACATCCTCTCCACCTGTATGCCTACGTGTGTGCCCGTCCTGCGTGTTATATAATTATATAGGCTATTGTATCAATACAAAAGCCTATATAACTATTCGAAATCCGGACGTTATCTATCGTATTTGTTACATATATTGCCTCTTGTTAAATTACCTGTGAATCAACGCTCTGGTATCTCAAGTGTTTTTAATTTCTCTCTGGTAGGCCTATCTCAAGTAGCCGATTCTCAATTTGAGAATACTTTAATGATATTAATTATTATTAATGATTTAATAATATTTGAGATACCAGAGCGTTGATTCACAGGTCACTTCATTGTGTCATGATGTGCATGGGGTTCAACGCATTCTTAACAACTCTGCGAATACAGTTTGAACACCTTAAAAGCTGCCATGACATATAGGCCTACAACATAACGCAGTTGAAAACAGAATGAATGCAGATCTTAATTTAAACGTACGCCTGCATTTCAAGAGATCGCTGAAGACAGCCCATTGTCTTGGGGGAACTTCCTCTTTCACTTTCCCACTTCAGGAAACAGCGAACACGCTCCTTGATTTGGTTATAGCCTATACTGTACAATATAGATGTATTTTGTATACGAATCAAACGCTGCAAACTATCCAAATAAGACGCACTCAGGTACTTAGTGCGTTGGAATCAGCGATGTACGATGATTTATATGAAATGCGCCTGATGGGTGTGGTCCGTGGACCGCATGTGCAAAGCTTGCACAAAAAAAAGACAAGACAAGGTGAGATCAGAGAAAATTTTGGGGTGACATAAATCTAAATATGATATAAGGCATCTTGATATGTAGGGAATATTTAAGGCATGTACACTCTGTAACTCTACATCATAATATTAATTCAGACAGTGGTGTAATTGTCAAATACACTTTTACTTTATCAATTACTTGCAGTTACCGTTTTTTTTTCTTATCAAAAAAACATAACGGAGACTTAATTCGAGACGAATTTAATTTCTGACTCATTTTAAATGTCACATTTCTAAGACATGGGATCTTTAAAACTCCTAGATTGCTGAGTCAAACATAATCCATGGTAGATTTAAGGTACGTCTTGACCAGTTTGACTGTGGCAATGCTTCGTTCACAGGTAGCTGTACTCACAGGTGTGGCAATGGGCTCTTTGCATTACCTGATCAGCTCATGGAATACCTCTTTGAATGGTTCAATGATCCTTGTGAGTTCCACAATATTAGAGGGCATCTGTTTACCAGATGTAGACATAAGAGAGTCCAGACATAAATGTATAAAGTCTACTATTTGCATAAAAAATGCAAATATGACATGGGTGGCCAATGGGGTGGCCAGGATTGCACTAGTCACCATGCATGGAATAACAATTGTGTTGATGTTATTTTTTAATCAATAGCATTTGCATTGATGTCGATTCTATTTTATTGTTTATAAATGTTAAAATGTATTATTATTATTATTCTTTTCAATCAAAGGGGAACCGTCTAACTTTGTGATTCAGTAAGTTTGTATCAAACAAGTATATAGCCCTACGTATTACTCAGTACACTCTAAAAAACTATTCAGGGGGTTAGTAGATACAACTTAAAATATAGACAATTTTCAACATAAAAAATGTAACTTTGTTACATGTACATGTATAGGTGAGTCAACAACTTAATTTAAAGAGTTTGTCAAACTGAAAAAGACAAAAACTGTCAACTTATTAATGTATGGATTTTTAACAAACAGTAATTGCTTTCACCTAACAACAGATGCGTATTAAGTTAGTGAAACTTAAAAATGTCGTGACCAAACTTACAAAGCTGAGTATCCTATCAGAACCTTCCATCCAGACCACGTGGTAAACGACTGAATGAACCCGATGGAATGAATCAAAGGAGCCACATTGAACGAATGGATTCTGAACATTGTAAATCTAAGGTACGTGCAAAGCCTGTTTATCTTTGTTTTACAAGCAACATCGATTGAACAACAGCACACAGTGCATAAAGTCGTTATTTCGTGACACTACATATGAATTTGACGCAGCTTGCCCTAATTTGAACGTTTCTAAAGATGGATTTAGCTATCTAGTTAGCGTATTGGATGTCCGTTGTCCGGAGGTAACACAGCTGGACCCAGCCATGCTGACATCCACGGCCCTCAGCCTGTCCTGTTCATTTAAGCATTTGAAAAAAACTAAACGGTTAGGTAGCCTATAGGTAGCTGGCGTCTTCCACGTTACCTACAGCTTGTCCTTTACTAATTTGGAGTTAGGAAAGGTAACTTTTAGCTATACACTTGCACGTGTTTGAAGACGTGTTTAGTCGTCCTTATTAAGCTTTGACGTTGGCAACAGGCATGAACGCTTGTGGACTATTTGATATTCTTAGCTAAACCAGAGCAAGTATACGTCTACTTATTAGACATTCTTTGGCTAAACCTGAACACGATAGGTTAGGCCAACGTTTATTTCGATATCGGTTTTTTTTTTTTTCAAACCGTGGAGAGGTTTGAGGGTTTTTCTGTGTAGCATGCATAAGTCTATCCGTGTCTGCAAACTTTGTAGAGTTTGCACATTCTTTTGTCCTTGAGACAAAGCAGTATACAACATCAGAGCGTTATATTTGATTAATTTATTTTATTATTACTCTTTAACATTGTTTGCTAGTTAGGCAACTGACGCATGTCATAGGCTATTGCATTGCTTGTCCACGTGTTGCATGGCCGCCTCATTTTCTTTGAACTTGCCGTTTTTTAAGATGTGTTAAATTTGAACTGTAGTAATTTTAGTAATAGCCAGGCTTGTAAAACTGTCCTGTTTTTAAAAATGAATTGGATCTGTAAAATTTGCAAATTTGAAACACCAAGAAAGACTGACCTCTTAAAACATTATCGACTTAGGCATGGCCGTAATGGAGAAGTTTTCCCTTGTCTTTATTGGGAGTGTTATTGCTCATTTAAAACATGGGGCAGCCTACGAACACATCTGTCAAGACATCATTCGACTCGTGCAACAGTGACTCAATCAGAAATACTGTCTTTTAAATGTCCATGTTGCTCTTTAAACACCATCTCCACAGAAAGAGCATACTTTGAGCACAAAAACAGGAAACTGTCCCTTGTGTTTTTGAAAATTGTTCTTTCAAAACAAACATTTATGGAACATATGCCTCTCATAGGAGCCGGAAACACTCTCCCCACTCGCTGGACGTCTTCAAGCCTGAGCTTTTGCAGAGGTATGTCAATCCTTTAAATGCAGGCGATGATCCTATTGTTGAGGAAGATACTCAGGGAGCACTGAGTGATCTTATAGATGAAGAAATTGGAGAATTGCCTGAGTTAATTGAGAAAAATCTTGCCCACCTGCTGCTGAAATTGGAATGTATATTCAATGTGCCGCAAAGATGTATTACTGAGTTAGTGGAAGAATTGCACTTTGTTTCTTCATCAGCTTCAGCACCTCTTTTAAAATACATTTTGCAGTCATGCATAAAGAAGCATAATTGTGAGATTAGTGATTTGATCATCTCAGAGATGGTGACAGACCTATGTGAGTACAACCCAATTACATTAGCTTTAAGGAGTAATGGTCCTTTTTCCACATCCAACAAAAGAAGAGTATATTTCGAGGAGCATTTCTCCTTGGTGGAGCCCATTGAGTATATGCACAGTGTCAGGGAGCAGAGAAGTTTCCAATATATACCCATTTTGAAGTCATTACTTGAGATTTTGAAAATGAAAGACATCCAGGATTGGCTCACACATAATTGTGAAACAGATGGGAGATCTGAAGCTCAATACAAATCATTTCGAGATGGCACACATTTTAAAAACAATAAATTGCTATCAGAAAATAATCCAGCCATTTCTCTAATTCTGTATGTGGATGATTTTGAGATATGTAATCCACTCGGCACGTCAAGAAAAAAACACAAAGTTACTGCTGTGTATTGGGTTCTAGCTAATGTGCCACCTTTGCTTAGGTCCTCTATGACCTCAATCTACCTAGCCATCCTCTGCAAGGCTGAGGATTTGAAAAGGTTTGGCTATAGTGCAGTGTTAGAACCACTGCTAAAAGATCTTGCCAGCCTAGAAGAGGAAGGACTTTACATTCCTTCTTTAGGAATACATGTGAAAGGTACTGTGTACTGTGTTGTTGCAGATAACCTTGGTGCCCATTCCATCGCCGGATTTGTGGAGAGCTTCTCAAGTTCACATGTCTGCAGGTTCTGTCTTGGAGAAAAATCCCAGTTCCAAGTAAGTGAAGTCAGAACAGGAGCATTTTGTCCTAGGACCATACAAGAGCATAAAGTGCATATTCAGACAGCACAGGGGAATGCAAATCAGTCTCATTGTTGTGGAGTAAAGAGACCATGTCCACTGAAAACTGCAACATTTTGATGTCTTATGTGGCTACCCACCTGATTTGCTACATGATCTCTTTGAAGATATTGTACCTTTAGAGTTAGGACTATGTCTAAATGCCTTCATCAAAGAGAAATACTTTACACTCAATTAACTAAATCAATTGATTAAAGAGTTCCCATACAGATGGGCAGATAAAACAGATGCACCTAAACCAGTTCCATTGAGCTTTGCTGCAAGAAAAAGTGTTGGTGGGAATGCCCATGAAAATTGGGCTTTGCTTCCTCTGATAGTTGGAGAAAGAATACCAGAGAATGATCGAAAATGGCTGGTCCTACTTAACCTAAAGGACATAGTTGAACTTGTTATTTCCTCTGATCATACAGACTCAACTCTTTGTTTCCTTGACAGCAAGATTTCTGAGCATCGGCACAGATTCCTGGCAGCTTTCCCACAGCAAACACTAATTCCGAAGCATCATTTTCTAGAGCATTACCCACAGCTGATAAAGGCTTTTGGTCCACTTGTGTCTTTGTGGACTATGCGCTTCGAGGCTAAACATAGCTTTTTTAAGCGTGTGGTCAGGCATACCCACAGCTTCAGAAATATTCTGTTGTCTCTTGCAGTGAAGCATCAGTTAATGCTTGCATACCATCTACATGGCAATAAAATTGTCCAATCATCTCTACAGGTAACAAAGCTGTCAACGGTGAATTTGAGTGTGCTGAGGGAGGATCTTAAGAAAGCACTGGAAACAAAACTCCCTGGTGAGTCATTTGTCCAGTTGGCAAACACAGCGTGTTACAGTGGCACCAGTTACTCCACTGGAATGATCTTGGCATATGGTTCAACAGGTGGTCTGCCAGATTTTGCAGAGTTGATTCAGATAGTTGTCATAAAAGGGCAAGTCAGCTTCATTGTGAAATGTTTTAATTCATGGTACATTGAACATCTTAGAAGCTATGAGCTTGAAAACACAAGAAGTGTTAAAGTCATTGAGCCAAGTGAATTGTCTGACATCTTCCCAATGGCAGCATACACGGTTGCAGGAAAGCGCATGGTGACCCTGAAGCGTTACATTCATTTTCCATAGCGGGTGAAGTAGTCATTACACCTTGACATGTATTTGACATTACCCACAAAACCTCATAAAATGTCTTATAGACTTCTACTGATCCTATTTATGTATCTACTTGTTAGTTTAACAAAACAAATTAAGCTAACACTGAAGACTTGGTGTATAGTTGGTTAATATAAAAATATCAAAGTGTTGTGTGAAAGCCAGGTTCTTTCTGGATCAGTGTTTATGTTCTTGTTTTGATATTCCGTGTTTAGAGGATGTGACTGGATGTATTCTGTTGTTAACTCTAGTTGAAGTGATGTTATTTCTCTTACAGATGCCCCAATGTCTCAATTAGCCAGACTCCGCATCATTCTTCAGGACCATGATATTCGCAAACTGGACTTGCCTCATGGAATTCCTGGGACTGTGACTGACCTTGAATTAATTGTGAGAGAGACATTTGAGCTTAATGGGAACTTTACTTTGCATCATATGGATGCCAGTTTTGGACAATATTTTTCTCTTACCTCAACAACTGAAATCAAGGACAAGGACACAATAAAGGTGATTCATGTTGTTGAACCTCCCACGTATACTTTGACACTTACTGAGCTGGACAGCACCTTTGACAATGAGACCTCCATTCATACCCCTGACCATCCTTCAGCGTCCCCCAACAGTTCTCAGAGCAGTCACTCTACTGGATCGGCCGATACAATAATCCTCTCATCACCTGAACATGTGACTCAGCGTTCTCAGCGTTGGCCTACTGAGTTTCCAATACCTCGTTTTGCCTATGACACAGAACTTGTCTTAGCATCAAGAAATGAAGCTTTCAAAAAGGATGGAATCCATCTGGAATTCACCTCAATCCTCCCAGACATCCTTGCGAAAGTGGCTGAAACTGTCTTTCAATATGTGGCCTACCCAACAAGTGCACAGTTGTCTGATGTTGCCATAGCACTGGTTCAAAAGCATCCTTCCCTGAAAGAGCCGGGATCATATAATGGATGCTATGGATGGCTACAAAGACTAAGATATAAATTGGGAAACTATAGATCCAAACTGAGAGGGCTAGGATGCCCAGAAGTTGATGTCAACTCAATAGGAAAGAAGCGAGCACAGGACCGAGCAGCTGCGAAAAACATAAAAAAGCCGAGAAGGGCAGAGGTGAACTACTTACCGCCTCACCCACAAGGAGAAACTGAGGCTAGCTTGGAGAATGAGAGACTGGAGCTGTTTAATGAAGTACAGAAGAGGGACAACCATCAGGCCATCAACGAAAAGATGGCGAAGACTTTCTCCATTCGCAGGCAAGAAATTGTCAGCATAGCACCAGCAGTCAGTGACTTGATGGGCCGATGGCCTGCTCTTTTTGATGCAGCTCAGGTAAGTATTTTTTCATAAAATGGTTTGCAGTATCTGCTATAATGGAGTCATTTTTCTAACATTGTTCCTTTTAATTTTTGCCTTTCGTTTGCACAGATAAATGAAGAATTCAGACGGATCTCTACTATTAACCTGGAGCCAACATTCATGGCAAAACTGGACCAGTACACCCCGAAAATAATGTCTTTGGTGTCCTCAAAAGGAGGGGCAGCAAAAATGAAGATTCAACGCATACAGATCATGTTGCTAGAGGTAGGAATAAACACAACAGTTCATTTCAAGTAGAAAAAAAACTTCTCATGGGTCATGTAAGGTTAGTTGACCATGTATTAGACATCATCCCAGGCTATGGATGGTGTTACAGTGATGGTAAAGTGATAGATAGATAAATAGATACTTTATTGATCCCCAAGGGGTAATTCAAGGTGTTCAAGTGTTGGCAGCCATCCTAAAGTTGACTAAAAAGAGGAATATTAAGTCCTTGGAAATTGTTCTTAAAGGAACACTTCACAGTTTTTTCATATTAAACTACAGTACGTTATTCCCTTAATTAAGACGAGTTGATACATACCTCTCACGTTTGAATGCGTGCACTCACTGGCTCTGGCGCGCGGCGCTACTTTGATGGCGCTTCGCTAGCCCAGTTCATTCATTAGGATCCAAACAGAGATGAAGTTAGAAATGACCAAACATCTCCATGTTTTCCCTGTTAAAATACAGTTACATGAGTAGTCACACGACCAAGTATGGTGAGACTCGGTGCAGCAATATCATCACTCTTGCACTTTCAGTTTCACTTAGGAGTGAGGATATTATTGCGCCGAGTCTAGGTGCTCTCAAGTGTTATTCCGCCACACAACATAGTTATCCCTCTTACCCACTTAGAAATGCACCACGTTTTGTCTCACCATACTTGGTCGTGTGACTACTCGTGTAACTGTATTTTAATAGGGAAAACATGGAGATGTTTGGTCGTTTCTAAATTAATTTCTGTTTGGATCCTAATGAATGAACTGGGCTAGCTAAGTGCTTTCAAAGTAGCGCCGCGCGCCAGAGCCAGTGAGTGCACACATTGAAACGTGAGAGGTATGTATCAACTCGTCTTAATTAAGGGAATAATATAGTTTAATAGTGTTCCTTTTAGGGCATTCAGATCAATTTCCAAAAGACTATTTTATGTTCCTCTTTTAGTCAATTTAAGCATGGGTACTGACACTTTCAACCATCACTGTATGTTGGCTCAGTGTCACTATATGGAAAGTGAATCTGGTCACCTTAAAAAAAAAAGAGTGCAAAAGTGCTTTTGAACTAAATTTGAGTAAAGACGAGTGCGTCAACAAGGTAAGGGGTACCAGTAATACTTATACTTGTTTCGGTCATATAGACCTTCCTCAGGTGAATTCACCTATTTTTTTATGTCACCTACAGTATATTAGTATTTTTACTTATATTATTTGTATGTCACTTTGGACCAAAGTGTCTGTTAAATACCATAACCATAAATGAATTGAGTGATGATAGGTTTGTTTTTTAGCAGTTTGTAATTTCATTTTCCAGGGTAGAAATCAATAATTGTTATAGTCTAGTCATAAGTCATCCTTCATCTTTTCTTAGTGAGTTGTGGTAATTGTTAAAAGCCTGTCTTCATTTCACTTAATTTCTTCACAGGATAATTCTGTGGACACAAGGAGAGAGGTTGCCATTCGTTGCATCATCGTGTGTCTGAGAGAAAAGGAGGAAGACCTCTTCAAAGAGTACATGGTATGTAAAATTGACACTTATATTAAAAAACACTGTACTTTTTTACTCTGATATAAAATATGATTACTTAAAACGCTTACATTGCTTCTGATCTACTTAGGTTGGTGAGGATATTACCAATGAACTGATGAAGATAGTCATAGCGAGAGGTGCCACTCCAGCTAATCCAACAACTGCTAAGATCGTGATTGAGGGAAATGAAGTCATTGAGGCCCTAGATGTAGCCAGGGCCTGTGCCTTACTGATGGGGTTGATCTACACACTTAATCTCAGCTGTCCAAAGGTGTTGAAGCACACTTTTGAATTATTTCAGAAGATATTCCTCGAGCTGGATGGGCTGAAAGCAAGCCCAAGGGTAATGTCGGTAAAAAATAAGATGCTGTACTAAAGATCAAGGATTAAGCTATAATCAAGTCATTGAGTTACTCAGAAAGTGTAACACTGGTATGACAAGTTTTGTTGCCATACATAAGTCACTCTTGACATGCAATTTAATGTTTCAGTCTAATTCTGATTTGTATTACTATTATTTTTTTGAGAAAGGCAAGAAGGCGCTGTTATTTTACTATAAAGAGCAATGTTGTGCTAAAGTTATATATGTTTTTTGCTTCTTAGTACTGACTAAGACTGTTCTTGCCATAGATGTTTTGGCACTGTATTGATAATTAATATTGAAATTGCCAAGGGTAATGTCTCTAAACAACTGCTGACTATTTTACTATAAAGAGCAATGTTGTGCAAAAGTTGCATATGTATTTTTGCTTCTCAGTACTGACTAAGACTGTTTTTGCCATATTTTGGCACTGTTTTGATAATTAATATTATTGTAAAATTGAAATTGCCAAGGGTAATGTCTCTAAACAACTGCTTTGCTAAAGATGTAAAGAAATTAAGCTGTTGTCATTGAATTCCACAGAAAATGTATCACTGATAAGTTGTGTTGCTCATACAGTCACACGGTTGACAAATTTAATGTAATCCCATTCTGGTTTTGAAATGATTTCATTTTTTTGAGAAAAGCAAAAAGGTGCTTATAGGCCTGTGTTGCAGTTTTATGCATTGTTGCTGCTTAGACCTGACTAAGACTGTTTTTGCCATGGATAATTTGGCACTGTTTTGATAATAAACAATTGTATTAGAAAAATGTAATTGCTGTGTTTTTATTCAGACAGAAGTGAAATAAGTTACATAACATAAAATAATTACACTGGCTCAACTTCAAAAAATTAAGGTAACAATTTGCGTGGGTCTTTTTAAGTAATTTCAACTGAAGTGTTTTTTTGAGTAAATATTGTGAAACTTTTCTAGTTAAAAGAACTAAATTAGTTTAGCACCATTAACCTAATTTGAGTTGTCTTCTAAAAGCTAAATTAAGTTGAACCAACTCAATTTGTTTAGCACAAGCAACTGAATTATATTGTGATCAAATTAATATAATTGAGTTGGTCTAACCTGATAAGTCTCACAATGTTAACTCAAAAACGGCTTTAGTTGAAATTACTTAAAAAGACCGATGCAAATTGTTACCTTAATTTTTTTAAGTTAAGCCAGTGTATTTTTTTTTGGAGTGTATACTGGTAAATGGAATATGTTCTGGAAAATTTTGATTAATTACAGTTTTGATTATAGTGTAATTTGATTTGATTATTGCTATGGCATCCATGATGGCTATAAATTGTAGACTGTGCTAAAAGTGATTTCATGGGCAAACTATTAGATGACAAACTATCTGTTAATGTGTGTTTTATTGTGGAACCAAATGTATTGTATATTTTATGTCTGGTGTTGCATCTAGTGGTTGAACAGGAAAACCAAATTAAACAATGAAATGTGACACTGTAGAGCTGGCTATCTGACTTTTATTTATTATTATTTTACCCATTGAATGGGTCATCTTAGCCATCATCACAACTTTTGCCCCCCCTGAGAAATTTGTCAGGAGCCGCCACTGGACATGACAAAAGCGTGGGCAATAACAACAACGTGTCACTGATTTGACCAAAGGGTAGCCCACCTTTAGTGTACATGGACACATGTATTACCCTTGTAGTGGCAAGCAAAGAAAACTAAATGCCTCACGCCATCCACTGACGTTGGCAACGATCCCAGGTGGCTCTGGGATTGGTCTGAACGTCAGCGCTATGTTTACGGGCGGCTCCTCCCACATGAGGTGACTGGGGGATTTATTCTAAACCTCATTAGATGTACAGGTGGTGCATGATGTTAGTAGAGCGGTGGACACCAACACATGCATGGACATAGATCTTCTGTAAGTATACACATTTGTTATCTATTTTGATTAAACTCAACATTGTGGACGCAATATTTGTTTGTGTAACATTTAAGGGTCTAACATTTAACATTTGAAGGATATAATTGATTGAGAAATTAATGCAGAAGTGGGGTCTCCCCTAAATATTTGATAGCCGCCACGTCATAATATCATAACCTTTTTTTGTTATGTTACAACGATGAGAACATTTTGCATAATATAAAATAAGTAACCCTGATAATGAATACATCGCTAGTTTCCAACGCATGGCTCTATTCCAGGCTACAGTGTCTCAGTGTTTGTGTGTATTTAAATCTTAAAAACAGTCCAGCTAGTTAAGAGAGTCAAGCCAGTGGCCTCAATATATGGGCCCTCTTATCCCCACGCTATTCTAAATGTATCGTGAACACGCGCATGTATGTGTCGTCTCAGTGTGTGGGTATGTGAGCTATAATGACTTAATGCACTCACGATAATTAGGCATACACTACTACAACAACCAAAACGACAACAACAACAACCACAACAGCCACAACAATAATAACCTCTACACTTTTGATTGTATTAATACTTGTTTCTTACTGATATTGTTACAAATTATAAACTATTATCCCCTTTCATACTATGCCAATATCAAATTCTCATAATAACTATCTCAACAAAAAAGAATGAAATCCCCATTGTATTATCATAACCTCCCAATGACACATACTCTATGAGTGTCTGCTTCCTCCGGACTAAACAGAAACCTCGTCATCCTGTGGACAACATTATTTCACTCAGGGCTTAGGCAGATTAAAAGACCCAAGCAATTGTGTCTGCCAAATGTGTTCTTAGTACATGGTGTCCCTATAGACAAGCCTGATGAGTGTCTTTAAGCAGGCCTCCCGGGAACTTAGAGCACTAAGTACAGGTGTGTGGTGCATTGTTTTCAATGTAATCAAGCAGACACTTTTACACTCAGGGACTGGGGTACGAAGGTCAATTACGGTTTGGGCCTATAATGCCTGCTTCTTTATTTTCTCAAATTGTTCCGGCCCCTTCTTTACTTTTTGACTTTGATTTTCTTCTCCATGGCTTTCGTTGGCCATCTCACTGCTGCACACTTCTGTTGCATAAGTCTACAATGTTAACGTGTATCGACTTAGTTATGGTTGGCCAGTGAGCCACTCCCAGAACACGCAAGCAGCGCAATCTCATGGGCACCCCGAATGACAGGCACATAGAGAGGGACATTCTTTTGACGGCCACCAGGATTTGTCTGGATGCATACGATGGCCAGTACACCACTAGCCTGAAATATTTTAAGGCCCATTCAAGTGTAGAGTTGTGTATGTATCACTCACATGTTGAGTATGTGAGTATCTGTGTGCCGTGTGTGTGTGTGTGTGTGTGTGTGTGTGTGTGTGTGTGTGTGTGTGTGTGTGTGTGTGTGTGTGTGTG
>JAOPJL010000002.1:14177867-14188222 GCA_027123545.1 Trisopterus esmarkii
TGTGTGTGTGTGTGTGTGTGTGTGTGTGTGTGTGTGTGTGTGTGTGTGTGTGTGGGTGTGTGTGTGTGTGTGTGTGTACCACTGTTTTGGACTGTCTGCGTAGCGATCCTTTGGACTTGACAGAGGAGAGGGTGTGTGAGGAAGACGAACTAGAAGCAATGGAGCCCTGCGGTGGACATGATCTCTCTGTGGCACAGTCTGTGGGGCAAAGTGCAGGCTTACGTTATTTTAGTGCATGGTCCCTGGCTCTAAACATCACCTTGGCCATACCGCAGTCAAAAACACTGCAGCCCTTGGCTCTACAACCTCTAGGTAACTTAACTCACATTCAATTTAGCTAGCAGCGGCTAGACTGTGGACATTATAAATCACACTTGACCTGTAAACTTGTATATTACTTCACTAAAAACCAACCCATAACACATAGAAATGTGTGCTTATTTCGTCGATAGCAGGATTTATCATTTATTTTTTTGTATTTGTTATTATAGTTATGGAGACTAGCCTTACTAACGTAGACCTGGAAAATAGAATCACTTGGTACTTATCCTAGTTTAATAAAATCCAGTTGTAAATCAAACGTCATACATTTATAATACTTAAAAATGTGCTAGGCAGCAAAGGCAGAATACTTTAATTAAGTAATGGATAATACTATTCTTACGGTGGATTTCTTAAGACCACTGCACATGCATTTGCAAGTGTGCATAAAACAGATTTTACCGAACTGAAATTAAATAAAACAAAGAGTCAGACTTTTTCAAATGGCTTTTGACAGGCTCTGTCAAAAGATCTTAAAAACATTTAAATATTTATAATACTAATATATTTAAATATTTTAATGTGGGCCCCTTTGGCATCCAATTATCTTTCATATTTCATGATCAATCATCTTCAAGAGAACACAGAGGGTTTTCCAAATAGATTGCCATGGAACACTAGGGAATTATGTCCAAATTTAAGACTAATTTCTGTACACATTTAATGATTTTGAAAAATCCTAAATGTACTGAACCATTACACCACTGATTACACTGTTAGCTCTAGAATGTTTTAATGAGAACTGTGGACTAATCAATGCATGGGTGTCGTATTAAAAGTCTCTCTAAATTAATTGTCCCCTTGTAACAGATAATAACCACTGAGAACTCCCGCTCCACTTAATAGAACAAAAAAGTATTTTCTAGCAACTATAAAGTTACTTTAAAGACCTTGTTCGATAAGACGACGGATTCAACTTAGTCTTTTCATACGAGGTCTTCAAAGCAAAAAAAAGAAAAAAAAGATGTTATCTTTCTACTAAGTGCAGCCGCTATGTTGCATGCCTATCATAGAAATCTGCTGCTAGCATACAACAGCTCCAATTCTATCTCCGTTTTCACCCTGCCAAAATGTTTGGTAAGCAAGCTGGAAGAGCGCTGCCCCATCTCTTACCTTGTGTGGCAAAGTTGACCGCTAGCAGGGTGGTCAGGACCTTGCCAAAATGCTCCCCTGTGTACAAGCACTCGGCCTCAAAGCCCTGCAAAGACACCAGAGTCAGACAATGCCTTTGCAAATGGAACTCAACACACTAAGTACAACCTAGCACACGGGGAATGATGGAGGGGGAAAAGTAGGTCAAAAACACACATCCCCCATACTCATGATCTCTACTTCCAAAAGCAGAGATGGCAGCAGGGATGTTTACTTTAATACAGATGTACGAGAAGGTGGCTGCTGCAGCGACTGACGACGCACACAGAGGAAGACATACTGGGCCTACTAGACTGCAACAGACAGAGAGAGTGGCATGCGACATGACCCATATTTTGTGAGCTACAGATTTGGGCTGAAACGGTTCAGCTACTCCTTCGGGCTTTGATGTGTACATGATGACATGGTCTGTGTATTGTGCACATGCACTCTGCCACACATTTTTCTTTATTTTGATAAAAGGTCCTTATTATTGGGTTTGAGTGGAAAGGCTTCAGTCATGCGTGTCAAGTTCTCACTCAGCGTTTAAATAACTGGGGTTATTAAACAATGCAGTAATCTTTGTCATAATATAAGCCAATATAAATTATGTACAAAAAAATTATGTGTCACCTTTGAAGGTATTTATCTTTAAAAATGATCACCATAGAATGATCAAGAACATGCAAATACAGTAGAACACATCACTTCAATGATACGTTAGCAAACAAGCCATGACAGAAATCCAAAAGAAGTAAGTTGCTGGGCCTCTTCCTCAACATTACATCTTAAAATTGGACTGTATAAAGATTCCAATGCAGATGTGCATGATCCCCACTGGCCAAGGCTTGACGCTTTAATTTTAGTTTCAATGAAAAAAGTCAAGCCTCACTGACTTGAGGTGGTGAACGAGAGCCACAAGTCATATTGTAAGGTTTGCCAAGGAGCGTGGGCCCTCAACAGCTGCCACTGCTTCCCCTCTTCTATATAGCCACAGCAGAAGTGAAAGTGGGATGAGTGCTCTCTTTGTGCAGTCACATGACAATTAGGGCCATGGCTACGAGAACGAGCTGGAAAAAAGGAAAAACTGACGCTAACCACCATCACATCACTGGCCAAAGTACTGGGCAGGGCACCACAGAAGAAAACGGTGGGATGATGGAGGCTATATTTGACAGTGGCGATCCAGAGCCCTGCTGCCCATGGGCAATCCTGCAGCCACAAAAAATATATATAATTATGGACTGGTTGTGGGATGGTGGGCGAAGGCATACGGGACCTCCCAAACATAACAAACCAACCAGGCTGAACAAGTGAACCCACTTGACTCGCAGTGAGCACATCTTGCTGAGTCAATTACTTGTTTAAAATCCCAAAAGGTACTATTTATAAAATGGGTGGAGGATCCACTGTCCAGTCTGGAAAATACAGGGAGATGGACACATGAAAGAGAAAAAATATATATTTTCTCTCCACGCACTAAACATCTGCAGACTGCAGTTCCAGAACATACTTCCCATAATGGACCCTGCAACAAAAGTAGCTTAATAAATGCAATGTGTTTGGGCTGTGAAGTTGGTCCACGAGTGGTGACTGTGCTCTGTGACATAAATACGGAATAACAACCACAAACACAAAAAAGTTCCCTGACTGACAGCACGTGGGTATAACACCAGGCCTGGTTGACACATGGAGGTGTGATGACAACAAAGGTTATCCGAAGCACTGAGCAGCAGATCAGAACGCGTGATTGGAGACTGGAGTCATAGTGGGGGGGAAAGTAGGGTGTGAAAAAATAACAACAGTGGTCATTTGAACGTCAAAAGATTACGATAGGGTGAAATAAATCCTGAAACTGTAACTTACCTCAACTTTCAATGACGTACATCCTCTTAAAAACTCCCGAATATTGGCTATGCAGTCAGCTTCGGTCCTCGGGTCTTGAGAGTACTGGACAGGGACGTGAAATAAATATATAAACACTACATAACCTACCTTGGCTTAACACGCCGTAAGATTACGTCTGAGGGAGCCAACAATATATCAAACGAGACCCGGCGAGCTGACTGTAATTTTGTAATCACAGTGTCCAAAGGGGGGGGAGGACGGCTGCAGTAATTCCAACTAGTCTGTAGGGCTTCGTCTCCTCCATGCAGGAGGCTCAACCATGAAGCCGCTACCGCTTGCTCAGGGGGCGCGCGATATTTTCCTTCGTAGGATAAGTCTGGGATTCTCGCCTCTGATTGGTTAGAATGGCTCTCCTCCGATTGGTCATGGTTAGGGATAGCTTTAAGGAAAGGGGCAACCCTAACCCCAACCCCAAAACCCAAACCTGATCCCTAACCATAACCATATACTCCACGCAAACAGCTAGGACTAATCGAAACACGATCTAAAGGCGAGCCCTTCTAACCAATCAGAGGCGAGTGTTATCCCAGACCTATCCTACGAAAAGAAATATCGCAGGGGGGGGGGGCGCGCACCGGAGTTAACTGCATGCTAGGCGGAAGTGACGATTCATCCCTCCTGCAACTGTTATTTATCATTCTTCACCTTCCACAACTTCTCAAGTGTCGGTAACGACGCGGGGCCCGAATAAAAAAAAACGTCGACGTCGTTCAAAGTAGCACTGAATCGACCCTATGCCAACTTGTTTGGTCTCGCTGTCTGCGTCCAGCGGCGAGCTGTGTAGGAAGTTGCAGTTACGAACACCTTTTTTTTTTTTTCTTCTTCTTCCACAAAACATTTTGAGGGTGGCGAAGAATGCGGAACGTCTTCGCGTAGACGAAGAGAGAACAAATAAAGTCGTCCTAACTGCGGTGTCTCTGTCGCCCATCCCACCGAATGTTGGAACAAACCGATCAAACAGACACGATGAAAAATAAAACGACCGCGTAGTTCGTGTTTCTTGCTGGTGTACTTTAGATCAAACCACTCCCTTCTTCTACTGCGGGGACTTGTTTTTTTTAGAAGGGACGTTTACGTCCACATGTCAACAAACTTCCAAAAGAAAACCAGGGCCTGGCTGCACTCACCTTGGCAGTGAAGCCAGGTACAACTCGCTCAATTAGTTTGCACACAACGACTCCATCCTTCAGCGATGTTTTCAGAAAGTCCTCCGGGTCCGCTATGTTCTTTTTAGGAGAACTGAGCACTCCCAGCGATATCAGCCAAGTCACCGTCTGCTCTTCGGGATTCATAGCGCCGAGTGTTGAACATTATCTAAACATGCATTTCAAAATCGGACGTCTCTTTTTCCGCATCAATGTATGCAACTCACATCCGCAATTCTGCAAGAAAAAACGTGCTGCCGGACAACAGACTGATGATCACCCCTACCGGCGAACAGGGACCTTGCACCGGCCGCTTATTTGAAACCGTTTTTATGATCGGTGTGCATAGTTCTTAAAAGAAAACCATGCCGTGTACCAACTACTACCAAGTCTGTATCATAGTAAAATCTTGATGGCAGTCCCGACTGCATATTGATAATATGAATTGGACAGACAAATACTTTTTCTATAGATTTTTTTTATTCAACAATCCACATCTGAAATAAAAAAGTAGCAAATAACTTCATGCAACTGAAAATATCGATACATTACGTGTTATGGACCCATTGGTAATTACCATCTTTGAAACTAGTCTTAAATTAAATTATTTAAGCGATCAGTTTGTTTGGGATCCATCTATATTTTAATAATATTTTGTAAGAACATTAAAAAAAGTAATTACATTTACAGCCACCAGTCAAGACTTGAGCTTTTCACTAAAACAAATTTAACTTCAATTAATGCACAGAATTAAATGTTTTTATAGCCTAAAGATTAGGGCCAAATGCCCAAAACGGGTTAAACGTGAACAAATGAGACAAAACACATTTAAATGCTTTTATTTAAGAAAAATATATATTTGAATTGAGTAATCCTTCATTTGAAAGTCTGCCATCCTTGTCACTGTACTTTTGATGGCCGAGGACATACCATTCACCGCTGGAACAGACCTACAGCATGGCACAGCACAGTTAACAGTTGAGAGCGTTTCAATCTCAAAAAGGCTATACAGGATAATTATGTACATTCAATCACATTTACTATATCGTCTTTAAAAAAAATTCTCAATTAGGCAGATAAATTGCAACCCCTGGGTACGGAAAACTGAATTTAGCATTGGTTTACTGAAGGATACATTAATGGTTGTGCAACACTTAATTTTTAGTTGTATATTAAGCAAAAATCGCATTAACACTACACAGTAAAGTCTACCGTTTAAACAATTCTAGTTTGGGGACATACCCGTTTGCAGGGGTTTAGCGGGGAGGCCTCTACTGGTCCAGCCACTTGAGGACTCAGGGCCGATATGGTGCACAAACCAAGTTCATCTCAGCATACGGCTCATCCTGCAAAAGAACACCAATATCAGCTCATAGCCAACAGCCAATCAGGTATTTCCAAATGACTGAAAACAACCCCATCAATGGTCCGGTCCAGTTTATTTGGCACTTCACGGGTTAGGCTTCCATTTTGTCATCAAGGAGTCGGTTCGGTCCAGGAGTCCATTTGTTTTGGAATTTGCATGGTGGTAGGAAAGGCTTTGAAAGTGATACAATTGCTTTAACTGATCTAAGAATGACAATTTAGCACATAATCCTTTGCTAAGAAACTACAAAATGTCCTGCGACAAAAAAAAAAAAAAAAATGCTCTCGTTAATCAGATTTTGTTTAGTCTTTCTCGAGTTGTGCCCTGCAGCAATCTTGGAAACCGTTGGCAAGTTTGGTGTCCGATTCTCATTGGTCCACCGAGGACCAGCTCTTCTGTTGACAATTTTGGTTGGTGAAAGGGCTAGAGGTTAACCCTAACTCAGTTGGGAGTTTTCAGATTTTTTGAGGTATAGGTGGGCCATCGGCTGAGAGTAGAGATAGCAATACAGGACAATGAGAAACTGAGTTACAGACGAGAAACAAAGAGGTTTGCTTTGCTTACCAGCTGCTGGCTTATCAGTTGAGTTGCATATACTCGAGTTTGGTTGTTGGGGTCTTTGGTTTGGTGGGATGAAAGCCTTCATACTTTGACTATGATGACGGATCCATTTCCAAGGAAACATTCAGAAGATGTGACTTTTGCTTGTTCCCCATGGAACAGGAGGACCAGTTGAGAGGACATGTTGGTTTAGAATTACCTCAGGTCAGCAGATTAATTATTCAGGTAGGAAAAGTTTCAACTAAGCCATTTAGTGCAGTTTGTGGGGTAACAACAGGATGCTTACTTAGTGTCAGGTTGATATTACTGGTAGTGTTTTATAAAAGAAATTAGCTAAAAACAATGTCTGGCCAATAACTTTATTGTAGGAAAGCAACAACTAAGGGGCAAAGCAGATTTTCACAGCTCTATGTAAAAAATAAAAACATGTGACTGAACCATTACACTGGCAGCAGAAATAATACGTATATTTATAAAAAACGTTGAACACTTAACTAAAACCTAATGGTAAAAGTGGGAGGAAAGACAGTGGACAAGCGTCATACTCCACAGAATTAGACATGGCAACGGGGTTAACTATGTCGGCCCCTTCCAGAACTTTGCTCCACAACACATGTAACTTTACAGTGAAAAAGAACGCTGTGGCATTCATCCCGATTGTCCTCGTGTTCAGTATCTGCTGCGGGCCATTCCTCTATCCACCCGACTGCCCCCGCGGGCACCCCGGGGGGCGCCGCGGCTTGAGCCGGCGTACGAGTCACGAGGAGGGTAGCCTCTCTCGACCGGGGGTGGGGGCCCCCGCTCGGGCCTGCCCATGCTGCGCTCCCCACGGCTAGGCGGATAGGGCTCGCTGCGACTGCTCGGGTAACTGTCACGACTGCCATAGCCGTCTCGGGAACTGCTGCCATAGTCGTCATAGCGACTGCTTCCACCATAGGAGGGCGGGGGGCCCCGTGAGGGTGGGGCACTGCGAGAGTTACCTGCAGGGTCAATGGGGTCAGGTAATTGACAAATTTTTCAACTTTAAAAAAATACACTTCCAATTGTCCACTTTTTTTTTTTTTTGCCAACAGACATTATGCCGTTTTAGAAGAGTAACTAAACTTCAGTTTGTTAATATTACCCATATTGTCGACACCGTGGGGAAAAAATGACTATGGGTAATATTTTACACTTTTTAAAATCAGGCGCACACAATTGAACAATCTTTCCCAACTTAAGGGAAGTGACATGGAAAACGGGGCCTCTTTCAGCATGCTGTTTTGAGTAGACATTTGTTTTTCCTTTTTAGAACTCCATGGGTCAGAACTGCAGATAAGCATGTGGTTTTCAGAGTTTTCTTGACTTTTTTTGGGGGGGGGGGGGATATTTACTCCTTGAGGGAGTGATTTGGAAAGCACAGACGCAGAGCGGTCCACAGGACGTTCCATGGACCTTTGAGATTCCTTTATAGATGCCCACTCCTGCAGACACTTTAACCGTTTGCCTTGATGCCTTTGACAAAAAAAAAATCTTCTGCCGAGTTTTGCTTAAAATGAAACTGTAAAAATATCAAGTGATAATATCTTATAACTCAAAAAGGTTCCTACGTAGTTCAGGGAATATTGCGCTGCCTCCAAAAAGTTGTTAGGGAGGTTGGCTTTAACAACTTTCTCTTTGGAGGTTACAAGCGGCCCCTGTTTATTTGAGATTTGGGGAAATGGCGTTTTTCTCTTTTTCCTCAAGTCGATCAAGCAGTCCTGGTTTGGGCTGGAGTCAGAGGCTGTTCCCTTTATGGAGATAAATGGGGTCATGTCTTACCGTAACCATCATACGAGTCTCGGTAGGAGCCGCCACTCGGGCGCTCCATGTAGCTCCTGGGCTCCCGACCTCCGCCATAGCCTTCACGCTCACTGCACACAAGTTAGACACCTCTCTTACCTACCAACCACTCCAGACAGCCAAAGCATCATGCCCGTATCAAAGGGAGTTCTCTTTTGAATAGAGCGGACTGTGATCGGAATAAAGGGCCATCTTAAATTGAATAGGCAATGCACTGCAGACGTACTTGTAACAGAGACTATGATATAATACAAAACAAAGACTAGTGCACGGTCTTGAAACAAATGCATACATTCGATTTAAAATGTAGTCCACAAAGACGCGCAATAGCTTTAAGTGTTTTATGTAGCACACTGTCGTGGTGGCGCAAAAACCGAGGAACAGCAGAGAGGTGGTGTAATTTGAACATACTTGTATCCCCTCGACATTGAGCCATAGTCATCTCTGTTGCTGGAACTGGAGTACTCTCTGTAAGAGTAATCTCTGGGCGGGGGTGCATAGTCCCTCGAATCCCTGGAGTTGTAGTCCCTACTGGAGTAGCTGTGGAGACAGGGGTCGATATACTTTAATGGTAAGAAAAAACAATGCCTGGTCAATAAATCAAATTCTCACCATGATAGACTTTGGATCAATATAAAACATGTTCAATATATATAGATAAGGGACTAAACCACCAAATCTAGCAGCTGGGATTATTACACAACCACAGTTCCATACATATTTACAATACTTGAGTGTTTTTCATTGTGTCGACATTGACAGAGTATTCATCAATGAAGAACAGTGTTACAGAAGTGTTTAAATCCAGCATGGTAATTCCTAGTCTTTTTTTTAAGGTCATTAAAATGATCAATAGTTATCGATATCGATCAATATGATCAAGTTATATCGTGAAATGTCTTTTTGCCATATCGCCCCGGCCCGTCACGATACAGTCACGTTGAGCAGGCAAGCTTTTAAACCACACAACAGTTGTAGGGTTTGGTTACTGGATTCAATTACCTGTCCTTGGAATTGTAATGGTCATCTCTGGGTGATGGATAGTCGTCTCGCCTGGACATGGAGTCTCTCCGGGGGGGTGGAGGCCCATAGGGATCCCGGTCACTGGACATTGGTGCTGTAACACCCAGGGCAAAAAAACTCTTTAGCACCGAAATCTAACACATGGAGTCAATATAGAGAATGTTGGTCTCAGGCTGCAGGGTACATGCATTCGAAACAATTCAACGCAGAGTTTTTAAATGTCTCATAGTGGGCCTTTCAGGGGTGACCATACACACACACACACACAAACACTGAGCACGATCGGTCCATAGACAGTAAATCTATACATTTTACGATTAATATTGACCATTAAACACTACATAACATTTGTATTCATCTATCCATCTCTAAAAGCCAATATAAATTTGCAATACCTCCTTGTGAAAAAAAAAGGCCCTTCTATCCTTTTCATAAGACCATTTATAAAAGCATGAATCCCGTGTGGAATTAACATAACCTGATTGTCGAACTTTCATGTTCCGTGCTAGCCAGCCAAAATCGCTCTGACTTTTGGGAACATTGGTTAGCTACTAGCAGGGATACAACGTACACCTGCCATCAGCTGGCCAAAAGACCACATAGCATGCAAAATGTATTTAGGTGGAGATGAATGCATTACATACCCTCCAAAACATTTATGTAGGAAAAACCCTGCAATATAAACCATCCGTTTACTATGAGGTGAAACAAGGAAGCGATACTCGTATGCAAATACAATATAGACGATACGCATTCATCCGTTGTTAGTTTTAGTGTTTGAACGGTGGATAGAAAAATAAATAAACCCCTGTAGTATTCCCCCTCACACTTACATGGTGCTGACCTCTTGGGTGGGGGGCCACCGTTGCGGACTGGGGGCCCTCTCTTCAGTGGAGGGGGGCCTCGGGATGACATCCCTTTAAAGAAGGGGTCTACATTCCCCGGGTTGTCGTAGTAGTCTTCGAGAAACAATAAACACAGTTGGTCATAAGTTAAAATTATGTACCCCACACACACACACACACACACACACACACACACACACACACACACACACACACACACACACACACACACAC
>JAOPJL010000002.1:14610424-14621114 GCA_027123545.1 Trisopterus esmarkii
CACACACACACACACACACACACACACACACACACACACACACACACACACACACACACACACACACACACAGATATGAATATACAAGTATATTGGTTTGTATACCAACAATGCTGTACTACCATTTCACATAATTAAACTTATACCAGCAAAACAATGCATCACAGGCACATACAGATTCCACATATACAGCGAGTGTAGACGATTATGTAGAAAATACGTAGATCTTTCCAGCATTGTTCCCATGCAGCGCCAAGATATTAGGAAATTGCGTAATAGTGGTTTCCAAAGAGAAAATAACCCTAATGCAACCAAATCGGTTCAACCACTAGAGGGCAGTGAAGGGAAAGCCCATTTATCCCTTCCAGGGGTTATCCAAGGAGGCGTGGGCTGTTCAGTATTGGTCCTTAGCCCCAGCAAGATCTGGTCTGGTCCCCAGCTCCCCAGTCAGCTCAAAGGTAACAGCATGCAGATGCAAGAAGCAGCTGTTCAAATTGGGGGCTAAATATTAACAGCTGGAGAAGGAGGCTCTGCAGGCTTCGGTTATTCACATTTGATAGTTAAACAGAAGTATTACCTCACATTACCTCATGTCTAACAATAATTGTTGACATAATATTATCAAACAGCTGGTGAGAGTCACGGTTCATAAACGGTTTATTTTACTTTTATGGCATGACATTAGGCTGGGTGCACCCTGCCTCAACTTCCGGGAAATTTGAATTTCGCTTAATGTTCAATCTTAAAAGATTGAGCTTAGTATGGTGAAAACCAGACTAGCATGACATACTATGCCATCCCAAATCTGAAACGAGAAAAATTATATTTTTGGTATCACTTGATAGCATGTGTGAATCATATCACACTACAACAGGGTGCCTTCCAATAAAGTCATAATGCCATGTCACGAAACCTGTCCTGAAACCACAGTCCACAACACAATAGTGTTCACACGGCGTTCCTCTGTGGTACCTCCTGAACCAAAACCACTTCCTGAAGAATGTGTTCCAAGCCAGGCCATCAGTGCAATATACGTAAAAAAAAATAAAAAAATATATCTATCTTTCCACCTCTCCACCGGGTTTGGTGTCAGCGTCCTTCGAGGCCAGAGGGATGTCCGGGCTGGCCTTTTTTTTGTTGTTGTCGTTGCGTCTGGTGGTGGCGGCGGCGGCGTGTCCCTCAGAGGGAACGGAGCTGATCCCCCTCCGGTTCCCCGTGAGGGCAGACAACAGCTTGGTGCGGTACTTGTCGCCGGCCAGAAAGTACAGGACGGGGTCGATGCAGCTGTTGACGCTGGCCAGCGGCCGGGTGATCTTGTAGGCGAAGTTGATGATGTTCAGCGGCGCGCAGTCCAGGTGCAGGACGCGCGCCGCGTAGTACAGCGTGCGCGTGACGTGGAAGGGCACGAAGCACAGGGCGAACACCACCAGCACCACCACGATCGTCCTGATGGACTTGCGGCGCGACGAGGTCCCCTGCCGGCTCTGGGACAGCCCCTTCTTGGGCCGGCACAGCGCCCGGGCCATCAGGCAGTAGCACACCACGATGACCAGGAAGGGCACGCCGAAGAGCAGCACCATGACCGCCGAGCTGTAGTCCACGTACTGGTCGAAGAACCCGTGGCTGGTGGTGTCGTGGCACAGCGTGTCGTTGCCTCGTCGCGAGGTGGTGACGAAGATGAAGTTGGGCACCAGGCACACGGTCACCGTGGCCCACACCAGGCCGCACACCAGGTGGGCGTGGCGCGGCTTCACCAGCCGCAGCGCCTTGATGGGGTGGCAGATGCCGAAGTAGCGGTGCACGCTGATGCAGGTCAGCAGGAGGATGCTGCAGTACAGGTTGGCGTAGAAGAGGAAGCGGACGCTCTTGCAGGCGAACAGGCCGAAGGGCCAGTGGCTGCGGTTGGCGTAGTAGTAGATGAGCGTGGGCAGGGACAGGACGTAGAGGAAGTCGGAGAGCGACAGGTGGAACATGAACACCGTGTTGGCGTTCCACGGGCGCATCTTGGTGATGAACACCCACAGGGCCATTGAGTTCAGCAGAAAGCCGAACACAAACACAAGGCTGTACGACACGGGCAGCAGGATGTATTTAAACTCCTCGTCAAAGCTGCATTTATAGTCGTGTTGTATGCGTGTGCTGAATAACGACCGGTTCAGTCCTCCTTCTGTGTTGATAACACCATCCATGTTATGACTGCAGACGGCACTTGGACTATATGATAACACCTATGAAATAATGAAGACAAATTTAAGATCATGTTTAAAATCTGGAATCTTGATTTACAGCAAAAAGCCACCCAGGCAGATTTTATTGTAGCCTACATTCTCCATGAGTTTTACTTTCCAGGAGCAGACGTTTCGTGACAGAATTGTTCCAACAGCTGAAGGCACACATTAGAGTACATTACAACAGAAAGAAAAATACTCGACTTTAGGTTGCTTATACTGTACAATGACTGAGATTGAGTGAAGGGTTACTTACCAACGGCGTTTAACAATGGGGCGGTAAACTAGACTACTCGCGATTGTTGAGTTACGAACAATAGTGTGTTGTGCGCAGTTTCCACGCTGTGCCTGCTCCGGAATGCACCGATGGTTCGTACCCAGATAGGATCTGCCGGGGCTCTGGTATCTCCTACAGCACCCCTCCAATCCAGTCAGGAAAGAGTTTAGCGGCCAGTCAGATTTCGAGGGCTGTCACAATTTACTCAACCGCTGGAACTGCAAGTGAAAAGGCTACCGATCCGTGACCATGTGATTGAGATCTAGGAAGTGGAGTTGCTGAGGAGGAGGCGATTGCAGGACGTATGGTTTTACATCGGACATATGACTCCAGCGCGTGGTTCACAGAGTAAGACAGGCGGGTAGATTCAATATGCAATTATTGTACTATTCAAGTTAATGGAGGTTATCAGTTGAGTTGTTTTTGGAGTTTGTTTTAAGTATATATTTAAGTTATTCCGTTTGGCCATGTTATGTTATTAATTAATATATTATATTACTAGGAATAGATTCAACCCCTTTTCACAGTAGGACCAGAGATTACCGGTGTAGCTCATAAAATATATTATGGGTCCGTTGATTGAAGTATGGCCGTGCAGAACTACAGGCACAACCAATCAAGTCAACATGCTTTGGCCATATGTTGCGACACATATAATATAACCGACCACGTTTAAAGAGGAACTGAACAAGAGGCTACTTATTTGACTGTATTTAATGGCCATAAACTCGCTAATAGTGCACCTGTTTGGCTGCAAATACATGAAAAATACTTCATTTAATTGTATGTTTTTTAGTCTATATTGTGTTATTTTATTTAAGTAATTCAAATCAACTGTTATATTATACTGATAATGCATATTAGAACATATCAGAACAAGCCACTTTAATATGTTTCCATGAGAGTCAGGTTGATTGTGTACAGCTTTGCGTTTGGGCATTGGGAATGCTGACTGCCGTAGTATATTTTCCAAAAGTAGCCTGGGCCATGAATACCTGCTGTCAGGGATGTGTTGGCACATGCCTTTAATAAGTAACTTCTACAAACAGACTTGAACTGTCTGTACTTTCACTCTAGCTCTCTCTGTCACCCATAAACATATGTAAATCAAGTCCGCCCCCCAACACACACACACACACACACACAGTAAACTTAGAACCATTTCGTAATATTCCTCATGTAAACTAAAAAGCATGGAATTAGGTGTTCATTCCAGTTTACTGTTTTATTTTGCCTGTCACAATAAAAGTCAGGTCTATTTACATCATGTCAAGGTGTAAGAAAGTGATAGGAATAAAGTATTTGGATTGTTTGGTGGTTTTATATCAAGTCAACATTAACACGCAAAGCAAATCAATCTGTTGCAACATTTCTTTCTCGGATCGGACCTTCCAAAACGTGTGGTACATTATGTCATACATCAGCTGAACACTTGATCCGGAACGAGAGAGAAGTATGATAACATGATTGTAAAAGTTAACCGTAGATCATTTCACCAGCCAGGTGTGAGTGTTTAAGTCAGGGCCGTGGAACACGGAGCATACATGAAGTGCATTTGCTTTGCTCTCGCGCCGTTGCATGGCAGCATGAACGGACCTCATCGATTGTTCAGTCACAGGGAAGAGCTGCCTTGGGTCTCTCGGTTAAAACGCGACACGCAGGCACAGATTAAGTGACGAGATAGCAATAGCAGCACAGGATCAGACGGTAAACAGAGGGAGAGACTGAGGGTTGTCCCCGGCCCCCCCGTCATCACGTTACAGGTAATGCTCCCATGTGGTTTCTAGACACCGTGACTGTAATTAAACTCCCTCTTTTACAAGCTTGGACTCAAAGCAATGACGGCACAACGGAAAGAACATCCAGGAGGCTGTCCGTACCAATGTTAAACATCAGCCATGAATGAATGCATTCAAAGTGAGGCAGTGCGCTTTTTACAAAGTCATTTAACAAAACCTACGTGGCCTCAAATCCCGTCCAATCAATATTTCGACGTGTCACAGTATTAAAACGAGACACATCTTGACACCACGATTTAAATAAACATCTCTCATGAAGAAGGTGGGACTGCTGGACAGAGCGATGGGAATTTGATGGTGGACTGAACCGGAGCCGGTACATGGTGCGCGCAAGTGTGCAGACAAAGGCCCCGGTGGCAGTATTTGCAGAGAGAACAAAGAGCTTTTTTAACGAGGACCTCTGAACCTCGCTGTCTTTAGTCTTTTGGGATTCTGAAAAAGGGTTTAGTTCCAGATGCTGGGCAGGTTCTCCAGGATCCTGCGACGATGAGATGGGTTCAAGACCCCTGCGGCGCGCAAATCCTCCTCCGTGATTCCACTATGAAGAATAAAAAAAGAGAGAGACCAGAGTTTCCAACACGAGCAGAATCAAGTAGGAAGCAAGGTAATCTCGTCAGGTTTAAGGAGAAACATGAGAACCGAGCATTTGAACATGCATTCACATATATGGTATGAATGTTATAGATTGTCAACTAAAGTATTTCTGGGTATTACGTACAGTATATCACGTTTCTATCCATTACATTAAGCAGCAGCAAGGCAGGGCAAACAGACTCCCTGCACATGTGCGATACATTGCTGGCCTCGCTGATGATTAACAGATGTTTCAGGGAATAGCATTATGTTCCTATGCATCATTAAGGACCAGTTCTGCATACCATAGCAGCAGGAGAATTCTGCTACATGTAGTAGTAGCGTTTTAGTCTAAACACCAAGCTGTGTTTACATTTTCTTATTCTCCTGTTGGCTTGACAAATCATGTGTGGAGACATACAGGAGAAATTCAGCCATGGTATGGAACCCACTAAATCATGTTATTTAAAGGTAGGAGAGGTTGCATTTTTTATTTGAGAGCTTATTTAGCCGTGGTCATATCCACGGCCAGATATCATTGCCGTGTTCATTCTATGCATTCAAAAATAGGTGAGCTATCTGAGCTGCTACACCAGGTAAATATGATGGCCTGATGGGTGTTGCATCAGATCATCATGGTGAATGTAGACAGCCCTGCTTTTGCTTTAGTCACTCCCTAACCTTACTTCTGTTTGCATTCTTCCATTATAATGCTATATAAACCCCATGCAAAAGGAAGTGTTCAGACACATCTCAGCACCTTAGACCTTGGCCGGGTTCTTTCGACCCCATGATAGTTGTTGTCGACATCCATTATATTCCTGCAAAGTGTTTTGCATCTCCCACAGCAGCGATTTTGTTTTCTTCCAAAACAAGAAACCACATTCGAAGGGCCCTGGCTGGGTTGTTCGACTAGTGCCACAATCAAACAAATACAGAAGTTCTGGTTCTGTTTTTTTACGCGCCACTGCACATGCTGTGCACTGGGGCCGGCAGATGTAACTCTGTCCAGAAATAATGGCTTCAGTGTGTTTCAGGTAGGTTGATAATTCTGAACTCTTGAGTGCAGAGCAACATCTAATTATGTGGCAAATATAAATATGTTGGGTTAGGTGTGGTAGGCTAGATCTCTGCACCTGGCAGGTCGAAGCAATTCAACATCCACACTTCAATCCTAAATTCACCAGTGTGCTCACGACCAGGACATTAAACACAGCACGTTTCTAACAGCTTGTTTCTGTCTCTAACCGTCAGCATGTGTAGTTGCGTGTAAACAGAGTGATTAGGCTTTGTTCTGAAAAACACACCCTCCTACATTTTTGCACCACAGGGGCCAAGAGTGGCAATGAAAACCGACGCCCATTTATTGCTATTCATTGATACAAACGCTTAGCCTCGTGAGACCATCAGGATATTCAGGTTTGCGTTTCATAATGAACATCACTCTGGCCTTGTCTGGGAAGCAATCGATTTCCTCAATCCTCATTCCTCTTTGTTCAAAAGTCAATCAGCTTAAATTAAGTAAACTAGGTGACACTCTTGATCTCTTCGCTCTTGCCGAATCTGGCCGAAAGTAAAGCAATAAAATATTCTTGTATGAGAAAATCCTTCGTCCAAATCTGTTTGATCTTTTCACACCGCGATTTCCATTCAGTTTCAGGAGGAAAGATCAGAGACACAGAATTCAGATCAGCATGTTCTCATAGGTTAATAAACACTTCCCTGCCTGACTCTATGGCCCCCCCCATTCACCCCTCCACCATACACCGGATGTCTCTCAGGATTGTCCCCATCTTGGCCTCATTTCACCTGAAGTAATCCAGGTCGTCCCAGCCGTGCAGACTGAGTCCCAGTGTGTATTTCTGGAGGCCCAGCATCCCGAGGAGCTCCCGCACCGTCTCCGGTGCACCGCGCAGAACCGACACCTGCAAGATAAGGAAAGGCGTGTGAGCCTTCGTCACCTCAGTTAAGCCGAATGAATACGGGTCATGGGCCTTGTCCACCTCACAGCCCTCTTGGTTCTAAACCAAGCTGCAGCCGTGACGACACGTGTCTGGGAAGCCCTGGTGGAAGCCCAGGTGGTCGATGCCGAAAGACCCGCCGCCGTTCTTAGTCAACTATTTGTCTTTGTTCAGTTAGGATCTCAGTGACTTAGTTTATCTCCTTACTATTTATTTTGTGAGGTCTCGTTTGACAGTATTATTTCATTAAAAAAAGTGATAAAGGAGTTAATAGCAGCCTTGGGTCAGTTATAGCAACCTTAGGTAAGGCTCCGCCCATACACCAGTAGTGCCCAATACAGATGGCTTCCTACTGCTGGTTGCCAAAGTGATGGCAGCGCACCTAACACCAAATGTGCAGCTTCATAACGGTCGTGTGTGAACCAATAAGGGATGTCCCAGACGCTATGTCCAGATTTTCTTTCCCAGCCTATAGTTCATAATGGCAACCTGGATGAAGGAACCCCATGTCCAAACCTCGTTCTCCCAGCAGTAGCCCCTCTCCGCCGGCGTGCCGGGGCCGTCCCTCTGCCCCGACCTCTGCTGTGCTGCTACGTACTGGCTCCCCATGTCCGAGGGGAAGAAGTCCATCTCGCTGAGGGACTTAGCGATCTGCAGGGCGGTCAGGGAGTGGTCCCCTGCAGGTAGGGCTGCACGATTATGGAGAGAATTTCGGTCAATATTGAAATCTCGATTATTCAAACGATTCTTTTTGAGTTTGAAAACATGATGCATTTATTCATAATTTCTCTCCAAAAAAAAACCAAAACGTTGTAAATGAGAACTTTGAAATTTTCCCTTATAAAAAAAATACACTAAAATACACTAAATGGTCAAATAAAAAAAACAATATTACTTTGGTGATCGTTTCACGCTAAAATCGATTAATATTCGATTAACCGCCCAGCCCTACCCGCAGGTCTGGCGACGTGGCGCTGCCGGGACTGCTGCTGCTGCTGCTGCTGCTGCTGCTGCTCCACCTTCCAGGGAGCGGAGGCCTTGCAGGCTAGCGGCAAGCAGGTGGAGGCGTAGGGGAACAGAGACGGGGGCTTGAGGCCCTGGAGTGGACCGGCCCTCTCCGGGGGAGGCGCGGGAGGATCCCTCCGGGGGCTCTCCCTGGCCACGGCCGGGTGGTTGACGTACATGCTGGCCAGGTTCTTCCCTGGTACGGGGGTGTGAGCCGCCGCCGTCGGCGCCACTGAGCACTTTTTGTTTGTTTTGGCCTGCGGGAGACGCTCGTGGGCGCGGGCGACGCTTTGCGTCTGCGCAGGGGGTGGAGGAGGAGGAGGAGGAGGAGGAGGAGGTGGGGATTTGGAGGGGAACAGCTGGTAGGAATTGGAGGAGTTGGTGTGATGGTGCAGGTGGAGGTCATTGATCTGGGAGTAGGGCGACGGCGCGGTGGGGATCTCGATCTCGGTGAAGTTGGACCTGCGAGCGGACTTCCTGTCCGGGGCGTTCCCGGCGGCGGTGAGTTTGGGAAGCTGCAGCGCCTCGTCCCCGGACCAGACCACCTGGGGGGCTCTGGGTTTGGGCGGGTGGTCCTCCGCCCTGGGGGCTACGGATATGCCCTCAAAGATGAAGTAGGCGGGGTTGGTGTAGCTGCTGGGCTTTGGATGGGAAGGACTTGCCGGAGACCAAGAGAGAAACCATACACAAATAAAAATGGTCCTTTAAATTACAAAGTACAAACATTAAGGTAACATCCTCAAACCTAGAAAAAGGTGGTTTCACCATGATAAAAAACATACATCCTGGCACCACATTCTACTGTACACTTCCGCTTAAAAGGCCTCAAAGTGTATGAGTCCGTGTGTGTGTGTGTGTGTATGCGTGTGCGTGTGGGACAGTGCGGGCAATGTCTGCATTCTGCACAGATCATAGATCAGTCAGGTTCTCACTTGTGGACGAGGGCCCGGATGGATGGCAGAGCCACCGGTTGTCCCCTTTCTGGACCCTTGTCGTCCTTCTCAAAGCAGAAACACTCTGAAGAACAACAAAAAAACCCAGAGAGGATTTTTTATTAAATTCATATAGTTCAACATCAGGAAGAAAACGTCTGTGTTTCTGTGTTTATAATGGTCAACGCAGAATGAGGAGGTGCAGTACGGTAGTGTCGGAGAGGTTCTGACCAAGCAGGGGAAGGGGGTTAAACACACTACCCCTATCCAGCATCAGTTTGGCCTCAGGATGCATCTGGCCAGAGGACCTGCCAAGCAGAAGCGGCCAAAAAGCAGAAGCGGCCCACAGACGGCAACTGGACACAAAATAAGGGCAAGATGGAGGTTAAATCAGGAGACAAATAGAGGAAACACTGAGGGTTTCACAAGAAAAAAGAGCAGGCAGGAAGAGGAAGGTTAGCAGATAGTGAGAGCGCAGGGTGAGCTCTGAAAGACCGGTGGCTCTCTTGGACCAACCGTAAATCTTTGACCTGGCTGCTCTTCTGTAGTCTGCGGGCACGTGAACTTTGACCTGGCCCCTGATGGAGCCCATCTCCTCGCCCCGGTGGCTCAGAAAGGTCTCAAATTGTTCCAGCGCTGTGCCGCTCGGTGACCGCAGAGCCACACAGCATTCTCCTGGAACACACAGGTTTCAACAAGACACTGATTTAGTTCATTGTACCTCAGAATCTGATCAATGTGATCAGCTCTATAGCTGAAAATGTTTTGTCTTTTGAAAACTTTGCCTCCTTTTGAATTAACATCCTATCATGTTTACAATTTATGTTGCGTCATGTTTTCAATTTATAAAATCCTAATCCTAATCCTCCCCCTCTGGTATAAATCCTGTAACCGCCTAACACAAAGATGGCAAACGTGTTTAGTCACTTTCACACCTGGAGGCAAATCCTCTTTCCTCCTCTGTGTAGTTCTGAGGCCCATTTCAGTTATCTTTAAACCTAAACCTGAAATCACGAGTGAACGAATTCTTGAGTGGGGCTGTCCACGCAACCTCTGACTGGTTTAACCTGAATAAAGCACATTTATGACATTTATGTTTCTATGGCACACTGAAAATTATAATAGATCAGGGAATGCCCAAGCCCTCATTGCAATGTAATAAAGTATTTTGATCCATTTTGTTTATGAAGACAAGGGAAGCTGACTGTATTGAAATACTTTGAACATTTGAGCATCAATTACAAAAGAATGATGATTAAAGTGTATCAATCTCTCGGGGGGTTTCTGTGAGCCAGGGTTCGGTGCATCAAAGACAGACAGACCCCAAGCAGGAACTAAAAAAGCCTGTGGCACTGCCTTAGTCTTGACGGCTAGACCTGCCAACATGACTGTCACCAGACCCACAGCTAGACTTCTTCTAGAAGTCTAGCCTCCACTTTTCAAGAAAGGAACTGCATTCCGATGTTAACCACAGGTCGGACAGAGGGGCAAGCCATTATGTCACCATTCAGAAGTGTCACGTAAATCGTTGCTTTGCTGTTGTTTTAATAGCCTACTGTAGGCGTGGTCGGGGTAAACAGACTCGTATTAAACGTGTTAATAAGGAAATTGCTCAATAACCTAAATTTAGATATAGGTCACTTTAAAATTCTCTAGGGCACTAAGCGGTAACTACGGGTGTGTTTTTTTTACCTCACTACCCAGAGACCCAAACAGTGTCGCAAACTGTGTTGACAACAGTCCGCTGGCCTTTTGTTTACCGTCTGGCTCACTGGCAAAGCAAGCAGAGCCTGGAAAAAAAAACCACGCCGCAACACACATGAGCTGAAGAGCATGTCTGTTGCTGTAGCTCGGGGGGGGGGGGGGCCGCCCCCGCCCCCCCGCCGCCGCCGGCCCCCCCGCCGCGGGCGGGGGG
>JAOPJL010000002.1:14639073-14654351 GCA_027123545.1 Trisopterus esmarkii
TACAACCAGGTTGAACGCCCCCCCCCCCCCCCCCCCCCAACGACTTTACTTCAATTAAACAGCCTCACCTCGCACTGGGTTCTCTAGTCGAGTTCATTGTGTTTGAGGTGGGAACAGTGTACAAAGGGACATTTTGTAAACACTCCTAATCTCGCTTGAATATTAGAAGAAAAGGAAAAGAATGCATTTATAATGGTGGGAGGTCAAATCTTTATACAGGGTGCATTTGTACTTATTGTCAATGTACCAACCTTGTTCTGGTGTGGGATGACATAGTAGTTTCTTGTAGGGTGGGTTTACAAACGTCTATGTAAATAAGACAATATTCCCTGCACACACACACACACACATGCACACGCACACACACACACACACACACACACACAGATACACACACACACTCACACAGATACACACACACACACACAGACACACACACAAACACATTGGTTTTGCATGCATGAAATAATTTGCATTTGTATTTGCATACTGTGCAACGTGAATAAAATAATGAGTGTCCAAGTTTGAATCTATGTAGGCCTACAGGCTACTATCATGATGGTCTATACACATACAACAATAACTAGTGGTTCACAACACACGAGCATCACTCACTACTCACCAAGAGAGACACCGTTTGACATTTGCCACATTAATGATATTTACTGTTACAAACGGCAGGATGCAAATCCCGTTTGGCTTGCGCTCCGTGTGTTTGTTTGTACATTCTAACTGTGTTGATCCAGTCGTAAACAACCCGCCACATAATCAAGAAGTAATAGATTTTTTTACCGGAGCTTGACTACCAGCAGTGTGTCAAAGAAATGCTGTGAGTAGACCATACCTACCATACACTGTAGAATTAAATAATTATTGAGTGCACAGTAGTACACTGTGCCGGGCGCGAACGCGATGCCAGCTCATGCTAACCTCAGGAACCGGGCAAAGTGTACGTGCAACAAAGACTTAAAAATAGATGGCTGTCAGCTTTGATGAGAATTCATTATTTGCTTAACCACAATATTCACCAATATTGTAGTACTGGAGGAAGCATTTCTTATGTATCGTGCCTCTCGGGAACTATTTGAGGAAACAAACAAGGTTGAGCCATATGGTTCAATGTACTATAAGGAGCAGCATTGTCAGGCTGTTGTATCAGTCTAAATTGGGGCAAGATTATCTATAAGGGGATTATGGGGTGACAAAGTGTGACCTCGGAGGTCAGACTTAGTGTGTTAGGGTTAGGGTTAGGGTTAGGGTTAGTAATCCACTTTAAGGAGGCAATCAAATATATTAATGTTGAATACCTCAGCATTGACAACTAAATAATAAAGAAACTTTAAAACTAAATTGCTTTAGGTGGGCTAAATGTCTGTTCAGGAAACTCACCTGTGTGTGTGTGTGTGTTGGTGTGTATGTTATTTAAGAAGCTGTTACAGCAGCTCAGAATTTCTTAAAGAAGTCAAGCATCAAGCTGCAAGAGGCGCACAGACTGGTAAGAGGCTTTTCCGCTAAGAGGCTAGCCTCATACACTGAAAACCTCAGTCCTAAACCTAATCCTCAGCTCTGAGATATCTGCAGATACCAACCCACCAACGGAAACATCTTCGAAAGAATCTGTGAGCTGAATATGGCAGTAAGTACATCTTCAGGGTTCATTGCTAGGACACACTGCCAATGATGTCACTTTTACAGAAGAACACTATAAGGACACCAGAAATATCTGATAATAGTACAAATGCATATTTATTATAATATTTAAAAAAGTAACATTAATGAAAAAACTAACGATAGACACACAAAACAACAAGAAAATAATAAAAATTAAACATCACTCTTCAGACATTAAATGCAGGAATTAAAAAGCTGGCACCTCAAACTGAACTATACAACTCAATAATTGTTCCAAGGCATGGGATACCAAGCCTTTGTGGTGCAAACCCCTAACGAATACGCAAGCTTCCAGTGAGGTCAGTTCCATTCAGCAGAACGGCATTCCAGGGAACACAGTTTTCATCCAAAAAGGAGCGGCCTTCCATGATCAGGCTTAAGGAGAGCCTAGCAGATGTCCCTTTATGACGGAGAGATCCATTTAATTTAATTTATGAAAACCTGGTAGAGAGGTTACATTAGGTCCCCCAAGGCATTGGAGATCATCTGCAAATCTTTCACCTTGATCCCCTACTAATTGTTATCAATTAAATTTAGCTGTGCAGGTGATGAGTTGTGCTGTAAATCCTTCTGATTTCCCTTGAGTTTATGTCAACGGTAAACTGCATGGGGGTGTGGGGACGGCCTGCCAGGAAAACGTACAGACTATTGGCACTGGACTAAGTAAGAAGTACAAAGCTGGATCTTTAAACCCAGGGTGCACTGTTCATGACCCAACAGGACATTTTGTGAACTATCAAATGTTATACAACTTATTTGGCTCATAAGAAGATGTTAAAGGCCTACACATGATGCATCATTCTAGAAAGTCACACTGCACTCTGCAAAATGTAAAAACTGTAAAAATGTAATTTAGTAAATTGTCTTCATTATACATAAGTAGGCCTACATATCAATGTAAATGTAAAATAACTTATCTCACCTATGTTATGTTTCAAATTAATGTATTGGCCCTAAACCTATTGAATTTAATTGAATTTATTTTATTAGTCATTGTACAGCGAAATTGTAGCAGCATTCATGTACACACATGACATATAAATAGTAATAAAGAGTAAGTGGTAGTACAAGACAGTATTGCAATGTACGCGTAAAAATATAAAGTAGATAACTCATAATCATAATGGCAATTGTGGTTAACAACACACAGCAGCAGCACAACAGCTGATCAAGTCCAAAACAACTCACCACGTGTACAGCTCTCGAGGCAAATCACATGCTTCCACGTAACTTACGCACACTTACCTTTGAAGAAAAACAACCCAACTAATGGATTAATCTGATTGTATCCAAAATAGAAACCTTGGTCCTGGCAAGCTGCGGTAAGCTGGAGGGACGGGCCCCCTGCCTATAAGAGGCAGGACGGATCCTTACGCTCACCACACAGAGACAACCGTCACGGAATACATAGCCCACACACCTGGAGCCTGAGGTGAGTAGACAAACTGGTCGCCTTTGGGAGGGTATTGGATCAATAAGATAGGATCTTGCTGTGTGCCTGTGTCAACTGTAACTGTATACAGGATGTGTTCAGAAATGTTTAGACTTATTTTGGTATGTACCAAAAGGCTGGTATGATTGTGCATTAGAGCTAGATTAGGTCTGGGCCTGCTGAGCGATATCGTGGCTTTGACTTGATTCAATCAATTAAAAACAAATGCACATGTATATTCACATGTATTATTTAGTCATACATGTGAATACAAAAATCCTGAATATTTACATGTTACCATTATGATTATTATTATTATTATGAATAATGATAATATTATTATTAATAATAATAATAATATTAATAATAATAATAATAGTACAGTTATTCCTTGTAAATTATATTATTGATATTGTTGAATATGAATACGATTACTCGTAGTTGTAATCGTCTTTAACTATTCATATTATTTATACTTGGGAGATTTTTATTGGGAAAAAATTTAGGCACATGGTTATTTAGTGGGCTCATCTTAATAGTTTAACAACTAGCATAAATATGTCTACTATATGTGTTTTTTCTCTTTTTCTTTTTGCTTATTTACAGGAACCCTTAACTAACCTGTCGAGATGTCGAAGTAAGTTGGCCTTCTGGCCATTTACTCTTTACACACAAAAACACATGCTAAATAGAAAAAAATATATAGATTCTGAATTACCAGGTTAGTCCCATTGTAGATTAAATACCACAGAGGTAAGCAGTGTTGGGATGCAAAACAGTTCCAGGATTGGAACATTCGTTCCCATCACAGCTTTAAGGGTCGAGGTTTATCATGTCAGAGCGAACTCAGTCTCCTTTGGTTTCAATGTCAATCCTCAATACAGTTGAATTGCCAAGTTCCATGACCTGCAAAGAAACCATCACACACCAGGGGTTACTGCCCTTTTAAACCCTTTTAGCAATCTCTACCTCCACAGCTATCTGTAATAACGTTGCATAAACAGTCTCATAATGTTAACTCTAAAAGTGGGAGGCATACTGCCGAAAAATAACCTAGAAGACCAGATTAAGCCAAATCCCATAAATAGAGAAGAAGCCGGGATCACAACCTCCCCTCTGTAACGTCTTAGTATAAACATGTCTGACCTCTGCCTTTGGGCTTATAGGCTATATATATGTCCACAGATTGGGCGGAGTTCACCTTGAGTGAAAAGCAGGGGAGAGCAGAGAGTAAGGCCCAGTCCCATCTCTCTCCCCTTAACAAGAACACTTGCTTTGAGTGCCCTTAGCTGCAGGTCAGCTGCCGAGCTGGCTAGCGTTCAAGGGTTGATTTTAAGGGGAAAAACAGCACTCCCCTTTGCGCCCCTTAAGTATTGGGACACCCTACCCCTTCACGGGAATCTAGGGTTAGGGCTCAAATCTAGGGGAAGGCGGAGAATTGGGACAGGGCCAAAGGCAAGTCTTAAAAGAGATTAGTGTGATGATGGTGAACGCCGCATAAGAACCGGGCACAAGATGTGGAATTAAATATCATCAATTCAATATCATCATGTAATATATAATAATATATTAGAACAATACATACAGAACACGCCATCAGTTGTCAGATTAAGAAGCAGTATGAATGGAAACAGGATATACTGTACGAGATCACGGTGTTTTGTGATAGTTAGGCCCCTGCTTGTCCGGATTACACCATCGCCACCAGCAGCTGCTCTGTCGCTCTAATTACTAATCCACGGTTCACCTAGCGAGGGTGTGTAGTGGGGGAGGGAGGGGGTAGAAAAGGGTAGGGGATCACTGTAATTGGCTAATCTTAGTGATATTCTATGACCTCTAGTTCTCGCCAGGTAAACAGGAGCCCTGATCAGTGCTTCACTATCATGTAAAGCACTTTCACTTTTCGGTTTGAAACTGTTTTGCACACTATAGTGTGACGGGCTCCCTGCCTTAGGCTTCCTTACCTGATGTGGTCAGGTGCTTGTGGTCTGTCGGCCTGTATGTATGATTGATACTGTATGTGCCATCTCCTGTACTCATGTTCTGTAAACCTCCTGCCCTGATATGCCCCTTAAGAGTAAAAATGGATTGGTTGATTCTGCGACTGATGTATTGATTGATCGGACAACATCGTGTTTGGTGTGTTATTGCGTGAAAGTTATTCTGGAGTTATTAACAAGATGCTGTGCTTTGCCCTTTTCCCCTTCTCAAACCAGAGTTTTCAAGAAGACCAGTGGCCACGGCGATGTAAGTTTAGTCTCGGACAACAACATGACAACCATACAGATTTCTCCCTACAAATGATGAAGTAACTGGTGTTTTTCGTCTGTTTTCCTCCATCCTAGTTGACCCTCTACTTGGGGAGGAGAGATTTTGTGGATCATGTGACCTCTGTGGACGTAGTTGGTGAGTAGCAAAGAGATTTGAAATGGGTATCTGTGCTATTTCGAAATTGTAATCACAACATGCTATGTGTAGTAAAGCTTTTTGTATGTGGTGCTATAATTATGATATACCCAAATATCTGCATTGTCTAATTACAATTGTAGACATTAGAATTGGTGAAATTGGGAACTAGTGAATTTTGAGTAAAAGTATAATTTAAAATAGTTGTTTGCATTTTCTTTTAGCATTCCATTGCATTTTCTGCATTTCAACAATCCGTTCAAATGATGGGATTTAAAAAAAAAGATTGTCGAAGTGCTACAAATGGTTTTGAATGACATTGAAATTTGACCTTCCCTTATTTGTAGATGGGGTGCTTAAGGTCGACCCTGCAAAGCTCAATGGAAGAAAAGGTAACAGAATCTCCCCTGGCCTCTATAATCCTTCTCAGAAGCAATTTAAGACAGATCAAACATTCCCCCGGACCATCCAGGCAGTGCTGACTCCCACGTCCTTTGTCTTCATAGTGTTCGTTTACCTCGCCTGCGCTTTCCGCTATGGCAGTGAGGACCTGGATGTCATGGGGATGTCCTGCAGAAAAGATATCTGGGTGAAGCGTATGCAGGTTTTCCCAGTCCTAGGAGGGGGCATTCCCAAAACCTCCATGCAAGAAGCTCTGTTGAAGAAGGCTGGGGAGCAGGCTCACCACTTTGCTTTTGAGGTACAAGAAGGAACTCTATGAAACTCAACATTTCTCTTCTTGTCCTGTTCAGATTAACCCGAATCACATTTTCACATACAGTTTTTTTATTTTATTATTATTATTAAACATTTAGTTGTTATTAACGTAGGAATTCATCACATTCAGAACAAAGAGAATGCGGGATTAATTGAAATGAATTTCAATGATTCATAAATAAAACACATGACTGAATCTATTCACTGCCACACTAATGAAAGAGTCCTTCTTTTTCTCGTCGGCCTGTAACAGATGCCTTCCAATCTGCCATGCTCAGTCGCTCTGCAGCCGGCGCCCAACGACAGCGGCAAGGTACGTCTACAACTTAACTGTTGTTTCCCTCTTCGACACTCTCTCTCTCTCTCTCTTTCTCTCTCTCTCTCTCTCAACTCTCTCTCTCTCTCTCTCTCTCTCTCTCTCTCTCTCTCTCTCTCTATCTCCTTGGACCTGTAAATCACATGTTCTCCTGTGTGTTCCTCTTGCAGGCGTGCGGCGTTGACTTTGAGCTCAAGGCCTACATTGCCAAAGAGGCTGACAACGGCAATGAGGTCATTGAGAAGAAGTGAGTATTCGTTCTCTGTTTTTTTTATTCACGTTCATCTTCTGCTGCGTAGTAAAGTCGGCCGTATAGGCCAACGCAGACGGACGGGGGCTTCACGCTGAGTCTTCTTCTCCTCCTTGCGGTTCCCTCCTCGCTTCAGGGACACCTGCCGCCTGATGATCCGAAAGATCCAGTTTGCACCCGTTAACACAAACAGCGGGCCCACGGTGGAAATCACATCGCCAATTCAGTTGACGGCCTCTCTGGGAAAAGAGGTAGGCCAACGTGAAGAGGTTTTCACTCGTGTTCATGATATGGTTATGTTATGGACGGTTATGTTACATGAAAGCATTCATTTGAACCTTTTCTTTTAGAACTACTACCACGGAGATCCGATCACTGTCAAAGTAAAAATCAATAATGACAGCGCTAAGGCTGTGAAGAAAATCAAAATTTCAGGTATGTAAGCAAAAGAAAAGACCAGGGGATATAGAGGCATTGTGTTACGCAGTAGTAGTCCATACAGGTTCCCCCTAATGATGAATATTGTTTTTTTTGTGTTGTAACTAGTTGAGCAGAATACCGCTGTTGTTCTGTACTCGTCTGACAACTACGTTAAGGCTGTGTGCAGTGAGGAGTTTGGGTAAGACTTCCAACATAACACATGCCCTGCAACAGGCAGGGGGGCACCGTTGATTTACATGCAACATAGTCATGTGATTGATCGGAAACTCACTCACTCTCTGTAAAACGGTTGTATTATATTGTTATACTTATATTTTGACTTATTTAAACTTTTCCATTTTCGTTCACCCGTTTCAAATTCAAGCAAATTCTAATCCATATCATTTTTGTTGGTGTGCAACTTTCTACCAACTGTTCCCCCCCTCGCACCATAGGGAAACCATCGACGCCAACTCAACCTTTGAGAAGGAATTCACCTTGACCCCCCTGCTGGCCAACAACACTGAGAAGAGGGGTATCGCTGTGGACGGACGCCTGAAAGATGGAGACACCAACCTGGCCTCCACAACCCTGTAAGAACACGCCTGTTGCGCAGTCCCATTCTCCGCTGCGTGCGTGTGATTGTATACCATCCTCTTCATCTGGAAGCATGACTATTCTTACTTTGTTTTCCCAGGTGCGAAACTGGTGAGAAGGAGATGCAGGGTATCATCATCTCCTATAAAGTGAAGGTCAGCGTGTCTTTGTCCAGCGGAGGGTAAGGTCCAGCTATACACAATTACACCTCCTGCCTTATACCTGTTGGTTTTACTCTCTGTGCCATACTAGGCAAAATAGCTCTAATCTGTATGTCCTGCTATTCACAGCCTGCTGGGGAGCCTTACAGGAAGGTAAGAGAGACCTTCTTGATTAATGCACACACATTCTTCTTCATTGGTGTCTTATGAATAGCCAACTGAACCAAAAAATATTATACATTGTCGTGGCAATTTCTTAACGAGATATTGCTTCTAGGACAGATGAGACTTCTAAATACAAAAAAAGCACACAATAGTTGTAGACAATTAACCTATTTTAATGTATGCATACACTAGTCTCCTCTCTAGCAGAGTGAGCCCAGAATACAGTTTCACAGAGCTATTTAAACAACTTCAAATACCTCCCATCAAATCAGGGAAATGTTTACCTAGAGGACAGAGCGTTGCCTGTGTTCTCAACTCACAGAAGAATGCCTGTATGTTCATTTTTTCACAGCATGCCGTATACATAAACAATTTATCTTCAACTTCTGTGTTTCAGTGATGTGGTTGCAGAGCTTCCTCTCATCCTGATGTCTCCTAAGCCAGCAGGTGGGTGCATTGTGCCTTATTCACCTGGTTGGCCAGCTTGGTTCTAATAGCTCGCTTGTTGGGAGAAGTGGATGTGGAATAACAAGGCGGAAAACATATGGGTTAATTATAGGTGGATGGTTAGCCTAGCCTCTGCAGAGTTTAAACCACTGTATATGTGCAGTGACATATCATAACTAATAATGACATTCTTTTATTCTTGTTTTAATCAATGCATCGTCTCATGTGAGCAGAAGTGTAAGTATAAAAATGTAGATGCAACACTTTATCATGGCATTACTTTGATACTGTGTGGGGTGGGTAGTACTAGTGCCGTGATGTGATGTGTGTGTGTAGCTTTACATTTAATTTTTAAACTCCCGTTTTCTGTGTATATTTTGATCGGCAGCAAACTGGAGTAAACGTGTCATTAGTTCAGGTGAGGTCCCGTTCAGTATGATCTTCAATGGGCACGGGACATACCAGCAATTGACACAACTTTGACGCACCCCTTTGATAACCTCTGTGATAAAAACATTTATTTTTAATAAGAAAGAAAAAACTTTTTGCAGTTTTGCGACCCACATTTTATAAGTAGAAGTTTAAATGGCTCAAATAAAATCAAACATATACAGTATAGATATTGCTTGTATTTATCCTCTTCAGGATAGTTACCTCTAGTTTAGCTGATATAGAGATCATACAGCAATAATATATGTTGGGTTTGATCCAGACAAGATGGCAGATGCAATGTGTCCATCCCTTCCCCTCCACAGAACGGATGTCACACTCGAGTAGAGGTGCCAGTTGACCAGAGTTGGTTCTGTGTACCAGCGATGGATACCACCAGGAAAACGCCATAATCAGCCAAGATGGACACTTCAATATTACTCTACTCTACAGATTCTTCATTCAATTGGAATTTCTTCAATCACTTCTCCTATATAGTACAATTGGGTAGCAGCTCTGAAAACATGCTTGTTTGAGTCCCTTTCTTTAGACCAAAGGTTTTCTCATAGAAACAGTATGTCTTGTTTTGTTTCACTTACAATATAAAAGTAATGTTTTGTAGAAACTTGGTCGTGTGGAAACTGGGTGAATTTTACAATTGTGTACAGTTCTTTTCAGAAACTTCCAGAAATGGATGTCAAGATGTGCAACTAAGAGAATAAATTCACTGATTCCAATGAACCTCCTATGATTCTTGTTATTATTGTAGTTCAGACTTTGAGTTGGATTTGTTTTTGATCGTAAATGAACAAATATAGTGTATTTTTTTTTTCTGGCAGTTCAATACGCAATATAAAAAATATTTATTTAACTATCAATCTCAATATGTAAACAAAACATAAAAAGTAAAATTATACAACAAAATGAAACGGCAATCTCAACAATACAAAAGAACAGTCATCTCAAATCGTACCGATAACCAGTCGTAATGCACCTTGCCCCTCGGCAATACCGCGGGTGACCGCTGAGGGGCGCCACGGTTCGTCCATGCGCGTAACGAACCCACAGCGCCCCAGTCAGGATACACCGTTTTTCCTCCTCCACAGTCTCGCCTGTATAGCCGTTGTTTATCGTCAGTAAATATGTCAACCACGACCGGCGGCGGAGAGTTTGGCAACCCCTTACGGAAGTTCAAGCTGGTCTTCTTGGGCGAGCAGAGCGGTAAGTGCACCAGGGCACCGTCGGCGGACGCTGACGTGTTATATAAATCAGTGAAAGCGACGGCTGGAGAGAGCTAGTGCACTAGCTACTGAACGCCACTACTTTTGCTAGCCCCATCTTAAACGTGTCGCTCCGGTGCGTTGCAGGGGAAACACTTCCACACTGTTAGTGCGGATGAAAGGCAAACCCTAGTTTGGGTGAACGATCACAAATCGCAAAAAAACGTTCAATTTACACCCCGGCGGCGTCGTCGTCGTAGTACGGGTCGAGCGAGCTAGGCGTCTCGTCGCTCCCAAGTTGACAACAATCCCTCTGTTGGTTTCAAAGGGCAGCGTCATGGTGCGATGCTAACCCCTAAACCCCAAATGATTACGCACAGCCATTGAGATAAACGACCGCGGTTTGGGGTATTCCAACCAGATAACCCGGTTAGGGTTACGGAGCTCCCCCCGCGTCCGGCGGCGCCTCAGCATCCTCTCCGCCACCGTCACCTCTGCGAAGGAGCTACCCGAGAGCTAGCAGCTACGGCTAACGCTACACACATACGTGTCAGAATGTTTATTCGTCTCAATGAATCTGTGCGCAGATGCTAATCATGCTATATATTTTTTAAAAAAAAGTGGATTCCGTGGAAAAACATGTTTTGTGGGTGTCTTGGGACGGGGTTGGGGGGGCTTCAAGACATGGCTTTATCTCAAAAGCGTGACGTATCGGGATGCTATGCCTCGTAGCATCGTCTACCAGCGCACGGCTCGCTGCGTCTTGCAGAGAGAGCCACGTCGGCCACAGGAAACGGCCGGCTGTACGATCAACCCCCCCATGTGCAATCAAACTGTCTATAGACCAAGCACTGCCTTGAATGGGACTGGTTTACATGCGTACGTTGTTATGTTGGAATCGCTATCCCTTTTCTTACATGCACGACACAGTTGTTTTAGAAGCAGTCGAGCTACCACAATCACTGTGTTTCCAAAAGCCAACATTTTTGGACTCCACCCTATTTGCCAGCTCAGCGTGTGGGTGCGATAGTCCACAGAGCATCATCGATGTGCCACCGGCTTTCTCAACATGACGCAATGTGGGAAAATCAATTGGAGGATGCTTTGTCATGAAGTTAAAGATTATCTAATTGTTTTCAGGTTCAAATCATGTTGAAAACTGTCGACTCTACAATATAGTTTGGGTCTTAAAAAAAAGTATTTGTGTTCAGTCATAGTATGTTCATGTGTGTTCTTTTTTGTGTATACAGTTGGGAAGACCTCACTCATCACCAGGTTTATGTACGACAGTTTTGACAACACTTATCAGGTAAAAGGTCATTTTCCGAAGCTGGCGTTTGTTGATAGCAATTCAAAACGTGTATTGCTGGATAGGTCTTAACATGTCATACTTTAGTGTACATGTGACCTGTGAAACAATGCAATTATTAATGTATACAATTATTTTCCCGTAGGCAACAATTGGCATCGACTTCTTGTCGAAAACCATGTACCTAGAAGATCGCACGGTAAGTCAGCACGGTTCTGCTTTACCAGTATCCCTCTTCAAATTGCAATGGCATTGATTCATAATTCATTATTTATTAGAGCCCAAAGATTCCTGTGTCTTTAATGTTCTTTTATGTAGAAACCATGAGCATGCCCATTTCACCAAATAATCTCCCAATGACACCGGACCTAGTCTATCACCAATTGCAACATTTACAGTCATGACGTTTATGATTTAAGCCATTGTTTTTTCCATATCATTTTTTTATTTTTTTTATTTTTTTTAATGTGTGCACTGTATTTGTTAATAAATCCCATGTCCGGGTCATAAACTCCACCCGTACCCCCCCCCCACACTGTTTGCGGTTGGCCACAGATCCGGCTGCAGCTGTGGGACACAGCCGGACAGGAGCGCTTCCGCAGCCTCATCCCCAGTTACATCCGCGATTCAGCTGCTGCTGTGGTGGTTTATGATATAGCCAGTAGGTATCGTGGCCTCGGCTCCCGTACGAGCACGGAAGGGCACACCGGTTCACCAGTCCGTTAGTTTGACTCGGTTGACACGGTGGTCTCTCAGTGAATTGGTGATGTCAGTCTCAAGAACTAAGAAATCAGTCGCCACACTTTAGGTTAAGTGTCTATGAGGACATGACCCATTGGGACTTCTAAAATTATCTTTTTCCTAGACGGATGATATACGCAATTAATGATTGGCATGGAAAAATACCCCAAGCGGCCTTCATTTTCATCTCTTCCATTTAAACGGATCATGCATGTTCTGTTGAAGGAGAATTGGCCACAGTTTTGGCACCCTTCGCCTTTAACACATTTTCCCCACTCCTTTGGGAAAGGCTATCTTCACCCTCGTTCCCTGGCTTGCAAAAACCCCTTTATCCTTCAGTTTCTTGATATTCTCTTTCCCCTCACCCTTTCTGCCTCTTCCTCCTCCTCCTCCTCCCCCGTTCTAATCTTCAGGTCAGGCTCCAGCTTTGGGACACTGCCGGACAGGAGCGTTTCCGTAGCCTTATTCCCAGCTACATCCGTGATTCCACCATCGCTGTTGTGGTTTATGACATCACCAGTGAGTCAGGGCCGGAGCCCTTACTGTAGGGGTGTAGAACCAATGAGAATAGAGCCTATTGTTGCATGCAGTTTGTCCTTAACTGTTTCCTTGATGCTTTTTTTACACGCACATGCTGAGATTCAAAACTACCCTGTTCTCTAGCGTGTCCCACTGAAGGTCTCAGCTTACAAACTAATATATCTTTCAAATCTTTCAAATATACACTCAAACCTTTTAATATAGGGACTGGCTACTTGGTGCACATTGTTGCTAAGGCAACAAGTATATATGATCTGATGATCACATCCTGCTAGTTTATATAAAAACATGTTTCTCTCTTCCCAGATCTCAATTCGTTCCAACAAACCTCAAAGTGGATTGACGATGTCAGAACAGAGAGAGGAAGTGATGTCATCATCATGCTTGTCGGAAACAAAACTGACCTGGCCGATAAAAGGTAAACGGTCGTGGGAGATGGTTGGTAATATATCCAGTGGTGAAAGTTTCCACAGAATGAATAGTGTATGCATCAGAGTCACTTCAAACTGGGAAATACTTGGGTGCTACCTGCGTAGTTTCTGTCTGGACCCCCTATTCCTGCCCTCATTTCATCGATTTTCCTTTTGCTACTCATCCCTTAGTATATCACCATGACATCACACCAGATTTGCTATCTGTATTATTATTATTATTATTATTAATATTATTATTATTATTATTATTATTTATAAATTTATTTATTATATTTTCTGTTTATTCAAGTTCCTTTTTTTTGATTGGTTTTCTCTGTCGTGGTCTGTCTCCCTGTTCCTTTTTTTAAATGTTATTCCCTCCTTAATCCCATGCCACCACACATCCCCCCCCCCACCCTCCCCACGCCGACCGCTGGCGCCACCCTGGCAGGCAGGTTTCTGTAGAGGCTGCAGAGAGGAAAGCTCGTGAACTGAATGTGATGTACATAGAGACGAGTGCCAAGGCTGGCTATAACGTCAAACAGGTTGGTGTCCCAACATCAGTTGGGGGGGGGGGGGGGGGTCAAAATGCGTGTCAAAGCTTCTGCTACTGGGGGGCCATAGGGTAGCGAGGCTCGATTTGAAATGTCTGGAAGGATTTCCTCCTTACATTGTGTTCTATGGATCTGATGTAGACTCGTTTCTCTCACCCTCTCTCTCTCTCTCTCTCTCTCCCTCTCTTGAACGGTCTCTGCTTTTTCATCTCCTTTCAGCCCACTTCCTTTTCCCCTTTTTAGTTTTCTCTCTACCGCTCGCTGTAACTGTACTAACCTTATCTTCCCTTATCAAAACCAGAGTCTGTATTGAGCTCTCTTTGTTTCTCTTCCCCTCCTTCTCTCTACCCATCCTTATGGCCTGGTCTCTCTCTCTGTCTCCCTCTCTCCCTGTCTCTGTGGCGTCTCCTTCCATACCTGTGTGTGCGTCCACCTTGCCCTCGCCGCGTGGCCCTGAGCAGACAGATCTCCACCGAGGGAGGCGAGCAGAGGGCTAAGGAGCTCAATGTCATGTTCATAGAGACCAGCGCAAAAACTGGCTACAATGTCAAACAGGTAGACGTGCTGGCCGCCGAGGCCCGTGCTCTCCTCCGCAGCTTTTCTGTTTCCACTCCTCTTCCCGTCTTGTTTTTTTCCTCGTCCTGCCGCCAGGATACAGTGTTCCTCTCCTAATACCCTTTTTTTTCCCCACATGACACATTTATAACAAGATCCACATCTGTTGTTAAGCGTTGATATTTTCCCTCTTGGGATCCCCTCCTTTAATGTATTGCATCTGTTAGTAGTTCAAATAAGAGAGGACTGCATGGTAGCCGTCCCCTGATGCCTATTTGTCTTAACTCGACGCTAAACACCCACTGTCTGCATCACATAGTGCGGAGCGTTTGTGATGTAACCGCAGCACCCTAGACCGGTGTGTTCACAATGTGCTCGGCATCGTGCATTGCAACATTGTTGAGTTCCTCACGTGTACCTGCCGTTTTCCGTCCATCTCAGTTGTTCCGCCGCGTGGCTGCTGCCCTGCCAGGAATGGATAGCACTCCAGAGAAAAGCAAAGAAGACAGTATCCTTTTCTTGTATGCTCTTATTTTTCTAACTATTGACATTGCTCTCGTTACCATTAATATAACCATAACTACTTTTAATTTAAAGCAGTGAAAAAGCAGAGCTTAGCGGAAGAAAAGGAAAGTGAGGATGCTTTGAATGAGGAAGTTGTGGTATGGTTTCCAAAACGACACTAACTAGGGAGACTGCATAGCAATGCGATTACACTTACAATACAAATACAGCAGCATATTTTCTAAATAAAAAACACTGACTCTTGGGTTTGGTCGATACAGCACAACAAAAGCACCATCAGTCATGGAAAATTGTTGATATAGCTTACAGTGCTTTACATGCAATCTGCTGTGCTTTCACACACACACACACACACACACACACACACACACACACACACACACACACACACACACACACACACACACACA
>JAOPJL010000002.1:14654551-14665171 GCA_027123545.1 Trisopterus esmarkii
CGACTCAGTGACTTTTCCGAGTAACCGTGTGGATGTGTTATTCTGTATCGCAACAGATTATCTGGGACAAAACAAAGAAAAGGAAAAAAAAAAAGGTAGAAGAAAATAACAATGTGCATTTAAACAAGAAATAGGTTAATAATGGTCAGATTCTCCCTTATTATTTAACTGCATGGTATTCTATAGGGTTGCAGATTGACAGATCACGGTTCTTAAGTTATTGCACCATTCTGCACTTGATTACTGCCACTCCAGTCGTTGTTGTAAAGTAATATTGCTTGCGGTTACTCATTGTTTGCTGCAAGGTTGAGATCCTAGGATTGATATTATAGGTTGCTCTTTTACTTTGATGGTCAGTTGGGACTGTGAGAACTTCTCCTAAATATGAGAGGTGTCTATTGATCGCTGGACATTTCAAATTATTCTGAGCCAATTGAAATACCTTCTGGCAAAAGGTTTTATTACGACTTTATTGTTACTTAAACTAAGCTTTTACCCAGAATGACATTTTAGGACCATACCTTTTAAGAAACGAGTTGAAATGAATCTCAAGGGAATTAATACAGTGAGTTTGGTGGTCGAGTGACATTATTTCTAGATGAGTGTACGCAGTTCGCCACCAGAGGGTGCTACAATAGCGAGATTGCACTGATGTGAAAAACTGGATGGCGTTTATTTTTCTTTTCAAAGGGAATCCATCCCTAATACCATTATCTGTAGTACTAACCTAAAAAGGACGGTTGACCATATTCAGTAGCGACAGTGTTGGATTGACCATATACGCATACCACCACTTGATAATCTCACAGGCATTTTTTTAGTCGGCCGACGAAACATTGTTCGAAAGCCAGTGTAGAAAACCATAGTAATTATCCCTGCCCTCCATAATATTAACGCTTGTGTTGTGCTGATTACACTTATGGCAGTAACATGCAGCATGCTCTCACGTGCAGGAATCCAATGGTTAAGAACACAGATGCCTTCCTTGTTCACTGAAACAAGCCACAAATTCTTGGAAAAGAGAAATACATGCGAAATCAGCCGACTGACTAATGGCTTCGCTAGTTGTTTTGTAGAGCTGGTAGATGAGTCTGTCCTCGGGATACACGGCGGATATAAACGCGTACTAACCCTCGCTTTGAATAGAGAAAAGTGCCGAGAAGTCGAATTGCAGCCTTTATTGCTAACGCCTTTGTGCGACTGTTGGTTTTCCGTGTTTATTTATTCTGTAACTCAAAACAACTGAATAACGGTGTACGCTTGACCAAAATGACATATACTAGCACGCATGTTGAAAGTTTTTTTTATTTTGTTTGTGTGTGTGTGTGTGTGTGTGTATGCCTGTTTGGACACTACTAAAATACAACCTGTAGGTCTGGCTGTGTGTGTGTATGTGTGCGTTTGTTTTTCCCCCTGAATTTCACACGGTTTGGAGGTCTTTTTGCGGTGTGTTAAGTCAAGAAGGCGTTTTACAGTCAGACGACACACATGCACCCTTGTTTCTAGACACAGTATCACAATACTTATTAGCCATATCGCATTTAAAACACAGTTGTGCATTTGTTGTAGGTTGTTTTAAAACTAAACATTTAAAGGTTTAAACAATTGTAAAGTATTTAACTACATCGAACAACAGTCCTAATCTTAGCAGATTCTCTATTACTTGTCACTGATTGCTCTGTGCTATTCTGACTTGTGTCTGTCCATATAAAATATGCTGTCTACTCGTGTTTAGCAACGTTTGTGTGAATAATGTACTATGACTATCTGCTGTATAAAAAGGAGAGGCAAATAAAAACACCCAAGTGTAGGTCTGTGGTAAAAAATAAAGATCTTTCACCAACACTTATGTATCCTGCTTTTCAGTGTGAGTGAGAAGTTGAGCTGGACGAAGATCCCTTTAATTGATTATCTGGACCTATACATGAATGTGTACACTCAAGAAAACAAACATATTGTTCACAGGGAAACAAGATAGACGTTTTCTGCTAATGTTGAATCTATATGCTTTGCCGTGATAAATATTGTTGTTGACCCATGATACGGAGTCAATGCCCATATCTGAAAATTGGGGATTCATTGTAGAAAACTGTTGACAAAAGAAAAATAGTTATTTACAAATCGAAATACATCTAGGGCTACGTTGTATTCATCCTGATCCGTTTTACATTTAATAGTGTGCGATTGGCTTCTGATTAAATTAAACCGATTACTGATTCAACTGATTAGCATCATAGCTTGTGCAAAATTTAGGATTGGTGAGATTCGAGAGTGTTAAGGATAAAGCAGAAAGGAGTGGACGAGAGCAAGCTTTTGAAACGGAACAACCTTTAATTCCCTCCCACTGTACACTGCTCCCTCGCTAAGTTTATCAGAGGTCTTACGTTCACCTATGAGATTGAGACAGGCATTAAATCACGGAAGAGATTGACTGATACGAGTCTGTAGCTGTCATCTTCTTGTCAACATCTTCTTGTCTCTGAGCGGCAGTAGCAGTGAAATAGATGCAGTCGCACAGCGCATTCCATCAACTAATTGCAGGCTATGGTAATTGCAACAAATGACCCTCAGTAACCCTAATTCTCATAACTCTAGCCAACAACACCTAGGATGTTGGTTACGTCTGGTATGTTATCAGTTATCATATACATACACACTCGATTCGTTTTTGTAATGCAAAAATGAACAGCAACTAGGCCTACATTCCCTTTAGTGTCTGTGACCAGCCCGATATTTCTGACCAGTACCTGCGCAGCGCACACCTGTGCGGCCCCGGAAGTAGAGTGACGCACGCTGCGCGGGGCCGCGGCCTGGCGGAAAGAATTCACCCGCACAAAAATCTCACTCAACTGGACTGTCCGCCCGCACGCGTCCTATATAACTACGGGAAAGACGCCTTTCAGCAGGTGAACCAGCACGGAGCTCAACTGCTCGCCGAATGTGACTTTTTTTGTTCACTTATTTTAACTTTTTACGCCAGAAGAAGATATGTCTCGGAAAGAAAGTATTTTACCCGACGAAGAGATTTTTTCTCAATTCAGAAAACATTGTTCATCAACAGAGAACTGGAAAAACAAGTATGATAAGAACGGAATGAAGGTTTGGGTCGAAGTCCCCTCTACAACGCAAACACAAGGACAGAAAAATGGGTCTAAAATCCACATGATTAAGGTTGGTAGTGTGATCGAATCCCCATTGCATTTCTGATTGCATTAAAACATCCATCAAGACGCGGCCACTCGATCGCCAGTTTGCCATTTAAAATGTAATGTGTGCGTGACTGTGTCTTTAGTGTAGGATGACGATACAGGATGTGTCCGCCGCCACCATGTACGACGTCATTCACGACGGCCCCTACCGCAGCACTTGGGACTCCACGATGATTGAGAGTTATGACATCGCCCGTCTCTCCGCCAATGCTGACTTTGGTTATTACGCATGTAAGCACTGACGTAGGCCTACCTACTCGATGTATCCGTGCCACTTATCACTTGACACTTGTTTTGTTAACAGTTAACATTTAATAGTTCACTGAATGATACATTTGCCAAAAACAATATTAGTGATGCAAGGGTTGGATGATTAATAATGCCTATACAAGAAGTATAACTTGTATTGATTCAGAACCTGAGATTTTCCAGTATTCACACGTGCAAGTTGTATCCGCCAGTGCAGGCTTTGTGTTGCAGTGAGATGTGCTGTTGTTCAGTAATCAAATGTGCACATCTTTTAGTGCCACAGTCAGGTTATATTTCATATCCTAATTGTCCTCACAGGTCTTTTATATGAAGCTTTTAACCCTTTGGGCGCAAGTATGAGTGCTCATGGTTTTTGCCGGTGTGGAGACTGTGGCATTCTGAACTTCAGCTGCAAAATCATCAAATGAAATGTGGAACAAACGACCCTAATCCTCATTATTCATTTTCTTCTGTATGTTTTAGGGGCCTGTCCGTCTCCCCTGAAGAACAGAGACGTGGTCACACTGCGATCATGGCAGGTCACGGACGAGGACTATGTCATTGTCAACTTCTCTGTCAAACACCCAGTAGGTCGCTGCTGCTATTTTCTCCCTCTGCATGCTACTATGCACAAACATCAGAAACATAAACAATAACATTCCTAGTTCCACGACCTCCTGTACGGCCTTTTGTGTGTTCTGTACACACAGAGGTTTTCACAGAGAGGAGTCCGGCATGTAGGACTTGTAGCCTTCTGTTTTCAACTGTAACCAGAGGTGGAAAGAAAATGAAACCTCATTGTTTTTTTGATTAATTTACAGAAATACCCCCCTCGCGATGGCCTTGTGCGGGCCATCTCCATACTGACCGGCTACTTGATCAAGCCCACGGGGCCGAATAGCTGTTCCTTCACATACCTTTCACAGGCCGACCCCAAAGGTAAGTCCTTGAACAAAATGGCTATTTATATAAAAAAATTCATTGTCATTAATTTCTTTATTAATTAATTAATTTCTTTATTTATCTTCCATGTTACAGGTTCACTTCCGAAATGGGTTGTCAACAAAGCGTCTCAGATCTTGGCTCCTAAGGTATTGAGGACAGTTATTCCCTTTTTTAAACTTGATGCTTACAACACAGTAATTGCTTAAAAATAACGTTTTCTTTTTTACTTTGTCCCCTTCCATGTATTTGAAAGTAATGTCCCTGTGTGTAATTCATTTTTAATTTGTTACTGGACGGTTTTAGACAATATGCCCAGTGTATCATTTACAGCTGGTATTTGCAGTCTCTAGAAAGACAATGGTAGCTATAGATACTGATTACTGCCCTTGTTCTTGACAAAGGCAGAACGCTTGCTTGTGCTGGCTCTCACCCCGCTGGTAGAACCCGTCCGCCAGGTTTCATATCTTAAACTATGTCGAGGAGTAGTATCAATAGGACTGAAACTGAGATGGTGAGGCCCTGCACAATCAATTGAAAAGACTACCTTGACCCGTTTGCTAATGATTAACATAGCTTATCGACACACAGAACTCGCCACCTAGCCATGTTTTGTTTTGTGTCAAAGACAATTGGACTGCACTGCAGTGGCAGAATACTAATGGAACTAAGGTTGCAGACTTTCACCTGGTTAGCCGTTGAATAAAGGAATAGGGCTGAATTCAGAGGGATAGACTTGCCTCAGACTGGGGGCCTACTTAATACACAAATTACAGTGACACATTTTTGGATGGGCGTTTAAATTGTCTGAGGTTGCGCAAGCCAGTTTCGTCTTGGGCTGTGTGCTTGTTACATAATGTATCATATAGGAATTAAGGATGGGCCGGTTTTGCCCTGTGTCGCACGTCTGACGTCTTCTGATGACTCCTCTCTCTCCCCAGGTAATGAGAAATGTGCACAAGGCGGGCCAGGACTACCCCAAGTGGAAGGCTGAAAACCTTCCAGACGAGAAGGCCTGGTTGTTCCCAGTGCAGAACAACCTGCCCATGATGGACCCCCTGGAGCTTTCGCTCCAAAGGGCAGACTCCCTGGAGAACGTGGACGAGAGCTCCACGGTGGAGAACGGGGAGAACAGGGACAGCAGCTAAACACTCTTTTTAAGATGCCAAGGGGAGCCTCAAATGAACAGACTCTCAAACCCGTTAAGACACTCTGGTGGAGACTTGTGTCCTCCACCTCTGGTTTATGTTTTAAACCCTGCCCCCACACACACCTTAGTGCAGCACTTTTACAGGATTAGCCAGCAGAATGAAGTACTCACGGGCTGTCCAAGCGGATGTGGGGAGGAACGGAGAACAATCAGCCAAGTCAGATCAAACCAAATCCCATTCTCTGGGGTTTGTACCATTAACCTTTCTTAATCTTTTTAAGTTCAAGAAAAGGGGCCACAGCGATGTTGTTTAGGAGAAATACGCATATGAAGGTTGATCCCAGTGGAATGTGTTTTATTTACAACCGTGCGATGGGATGTGGAGACCACGGTTTTGGGGGAAAAAAAAGGTTTAATTAAGTTTGGGTAATTTGTTCTTTAAATAATAGTTCCATATAGCTACACAAGAAATTTAACTGTTTAACTATAGTTCTAAGCATATGCTTCTTGTGATTAGCAGTGTGAGAAAAAAACTTATTTTGTGCGTCTGTATATAGACCATTTTTGTATGACGTCATATTTGTTTTTTACAGCTTTACAGTGCTGTATTTCCAACCTCATGAACGCCAAGTCTGAAGGCTTTGAAGGAAACCTTTCATTAACCGTCAATATGTTGTTACCCATTACTACTAAGTTAACTATAATGGTCTAAATAGACACTGAAGGTACAGTCTAACCTGTATTATTTGGGTGTGTCAGGATTGTTTTTGTTTTTTTACCTCGTCAGTATCCAAACGCATTTTGAGTATGGCACCTTGTGACTACATGAACAAATTATTATTTTGAAATTCTTTCAACATAAAAAAAACAGGGTTATCAAGCGACTGTTATGATGGAGCAAAACAATAAAAGGGAAAAGGAAGTCCCTCAAGCTCTTGAACTTTTTTCCCTGCCCAGATATGAAACATTCTGTAAGAAAAATAAACCTTGGTCTACAGGCTTCTGTGCTTCCGTGTGATCTACTGCACTGCTCACGGCCCGACGTCCGCGGGAAGCGGGGGAACAGTGGGGTGCTACAGTCCAGTAGGATTATGCCTAGTAAATGCTCCTTAGTGAACGTGTCTGTGTCTATTCAGGAGTACACGTACTGTGTAATAACAAACAACTTAAAACAAATTGTGAACGGAGATACAAATGTTAACATACACGCAGCAAAATAATGCCTTTATTTATGATTCATAATTAAATCATTTTACACCATTTGTTAATAAAGTTATACACCCTACCATGACAATATAAATACTATAATCAATTATATTACCCAGTCAAATATCAGTAAGAAAAGTGGTTTCTTGATATGTCTGCATATTCATATATATTTTTGCTCAATATTGTTTTTTCACACAAACAATGTATTTTTATTGCAAGTACTAATTGTTTAACTGCTTGAGTCAGTCCAACTTGTACTTGTCCTAGCTGGTGAAATGATGTCAAGAATGAAATAAGAGAATTCTTATTGAAAGGACACACTTTCTTAGTTACTAGTTTGGTGTCTGCTTCAAGGTTATGAGTGGGCGACAGAGTAGGTTGTGTGGCAACTGGCGTTGCCTCAGGTAACCTTTGTAGTGCTTATCAAGCATCTGATATTCTTTACAACAAGACCAAATTCGACCATATAAAAAGGTAGATTTTCTTATTCAGAACAATGGTATGAAGGGACTGAGCATGAGTTTTAGTTTGCAAGAGCATTAGATTATATAAAAAAAAATGAAACTTCTAACCCTTCAACTATCTTTATCTATTTTCTAAAACCTGGGAGGTATCCTTCCAAAAGAGGCTGATGAATGGTCATAAAGCAGAGAGTGAATGAAGGCAGCGGTGCACTGGTCAAGATTGATGACATGGTGTTGCGTCGGTCCGCCAACAGGGGGCTTTAGTTTTTGTTTTGGTCGGTTCTTCGTCCTGCTGTTCTGCTGCCACCTAGTGGACAGTCCTCTCCTTCTGTCTCTGATAATCTTAACGGCAAAAGAAATTCGAAAAAGCATTAGTGACCTTCAACGAGGGTCAAGAGGCCTTCTTCGTGTCCTAAGACACGAAGTGGGATCAGCTGAAGATGTTGCTCTCTTGTTTTATTTTTTCTCTTTTTTGGTTATATCTTCATTGTTCAATTACATACTTTCTATGAAGCGCTTTGGACAAAAGCTTTCACTAAATAAATGTGACTGTTGGTTGGAGGAAGGCTTTGAACATGTTGGTTCTGGTCCCTCGGTGGTGGGTTGATACTCACTGTAAGGGAAGAACCGGACCCTCATCAAGATCTCCCGCGCGCTCTTCAGAATTTCTACGGCCTTCAGGGAAGATAAAGGAACAACGGTCAAACAGAAACACGACATGTGTTAACACACGCTTTAGTGAGCCTCACACACAACATTAACATCTATATTATATGTATCTGCATTCACCCTTGAGTGTTCAATGTCTTGAAAGTCAACTTCGTTGACCGACAAGACCTGGTCTCCCTCTTGCAGTCCTGCTCTGTGAGCGTCCGAGTCTGGGACCACCTGTCAAACGAATGCATAAACGGAAGAGGTGAGGTGTGCCCCACAAAGACACCGGCATTACACATGGAGAGACACTCTGTGGGGGCCCTCATAAGCTGGACACCTTGGATATGAAGATCCCTAGTTGGGAGGCCTTGCCGCCGCGGATGTTGAAGCCAAGCTGAGCACCCGGAGGCTTCTTTAACACAACGGTGCGTGGTAGGAACTGTGTGAGCTCATTGTTGTAGTCCGGGTGCTGGATCCTCTTTAGTAGACACACACACACACACATAATGTTTATTGTCAATCCCATGCTGTCTGAGGTGCGACACTTTACACAATGTAAACAGAGACGAGCAATTTACGAGGACCACTCAGTCATTCGTATTATGTTGATTAGTCAACTTGTTTCAACACATAAATACGAGGTAGACACAACCTACTGAACGTTCATGACATCATATATCAGCCAATTCCTACCTCCTGTGGGGCGATCCATGCCGGTGGGCTCTCATAAGATGGGAGGAACACCACCGGGAGTTGGTAGTCATCATACGGAATCTTCTGGTCCATGTTTGTATGAAACCTTTTAGGAAAACGTGTAGATGTTTAGACGTTTCACAAGTGAACCTCAACTAACCTCGGCTACTCAAATGACCTCGTATAATGTATTTCCACTGCAGTAACAAAGCAAAACACCTGCAAGCTGTCGAGATGTCCCTTGCTGTGGCTATCTTCCTCGCTACCTCAGACTGTACACCAAATCAACATTGGAGTGATTCGCCCCGTCGTAAACTAGCATTCACAACGACGTGTATAGTGCACCGGCATATGGTATATTCAACACTGAAGTATTTGCCAATATAACTAATAAAGGACGTAATACATATTACCAGATTAGTTGCAGCTCGATAGCAAGTCGAGCTCAATTTCCTCTTTAAGCCACGCCTTGCGCATGCGTATTCCGCGTATTCCGAGTATCCTCCAAACCACTAAAATCCATCAAAACCAATCAATTGATTTCTACAAAATAAAGTAAATTTGATCTTCAGTGTCACAAGTAATTAAACGTAATAAATATTTTTTCATTAAAATCAAAGTACAACTTATAAGGGATACACAAAAAAAAATATTGCAAGGGTTATAGCCTTAAATACAAAATAGTTAGTATACATTGTGAGGTCAATATGGTTAGGTTGTTCTATGGTCTACTCTAGACTACATAGATGTGGCATGTATCTGATAAACGTATTTTGTCACATTTACAATAAGGAGCGGCATGAATAAAATGATTAGCCCACACCACTCCCACTTTCCACGCTCCGGGTTAACTCTCAGCTCCCTCCTCCTAAAACCATTTCAATTCTGTCCATGCACCTTGCGAAGCGTTTCGCAACAAGTGCAAACGCGAAAGGGTGAAGTGGTGGTTCCTTCAGTTCTCATTGTTGTGTTAAAAGTTGATTCAACACTAAACAGGACTACTGTGCACCGAACCAATATTAAGGTAAGTCATCCTTTATTAATATAACGTTTTAGATATATATATATATATCGATAGATAGATAGATAGATAGATAGATAGATAGATAGACAGATGGCTGAATAAATAGATAGATAAATAGATGGATGGACGGATAGACCGATAAATATATAGATTTTTTTTAATTGGTCAAAATATTACGTTTTAATTCATTTAAAGACTATTGCATGACATCTACAATCAAAGCCTTATAATCTGCCAGGTTAGGATATTTGGCAAGATCCCAAAATAAATCAAGTCATATCTAGAAATGTTTCCACTTAAGAACCTGTTAAGAACCGAGTCAAAGTCCGACGGTAATAAAGTAAAGTAAGAGCGAAACTTCATAAAAAAAATACACTAAGCGCATTCCAGCGAATATAAAAAACAGGAATATAAATAGTTTTGTAGCTGGTGTTTATAGCCAAAGGGAAGACGTGAACGGACAATACCAACTTTGAAATAAGAAATATATCAAACCATTTAATTTACGCAGTTAATGGGCATTGTTGGCACATGACCAGAGCATGTGTTAAAGTAATGCGATTATTAATTCTAGTGGAGTGTATAGTGGAGAAGTCTCAAGGCCTTGGGATAGGCTACAACTGTGTGCTCGTGGCATGCTTGTGCTTGATAAAGTCCATGCAACTCCATAAACGGGTTGTCGTGGAGTCGTGCAAAGCGGGTTTAGAGCTCGGAGGTGTGGTTAGCCAACAAATGTCAGATTGTGAATTAAGCTATTATCGTGGCGAACATGTGAGCCACTGGCAACTGACAAAATTTTTTTTTTTTATCTGCAACGATAAGCCAAAATAATACTCACAGGGAGGCTATTTTTATTGAAAAAGTTGACCCAGGCCAATTGTTACCACCGAGATTTTAATCGATTTGTTTGTGGCGAGTACAGATTGCAAACTAAAGGGATGATAAAATGTAATACGTCTCATTAGCCTATTCATTTCGCACGCGGGCAACCAGCTCTAGTGTGTGGGGGACGTGCCTGTCACCGAG
>JAOPJL010000002.1:14760979-14775439 GCA_027123545.1 Trisopterus esmarkii
ACGCACGCACGCACGCACGCACGCACGCACGCACGCACGCACGCACGCACGCACGCACGCACACACGCACACACACAAACACACACACACACACACATTTTGTATTCACTATCGCCACCTGGTGGTTAGTATTTCCTCAGCAGAACTGTGGGCGTTCTTTAGGGTTTTTAAACACATAGTCATGCACCAGTTATGCGGTTGGTCAAGTCCTCTCTACTGGTCTGGGTACGTTTCCATCCATGCGCACTAATGATGCTCAATGTGTGCCAAGGGAAGTAGGGAGGTTCTTTGTGTGTGTGTGTGTGTGTGTGTGTGTGTGAGTGGGAGGCACACCTGGACAGAATGAGGGGACTGCCTGCAGAGCCCAAGAGAAGCAGGGGGGCTGTGTGTGTGTGTGTGTGTGTTTTTGTCAGGGAGGGGGGGGCACACCTGAACAGAGTGAGGTGACTTCCTGCAGAGCTCCAGAGAAGCGGGGGGGCTGTGTGTGTGTGTGTGTGTGTGTGTGTGTGTGTGTGTGTGTGTGTGTGTGTGTGTGAGTCAGTGTGTGTGAGTCAGTGTGTGTTTGTGTCTGGGAGGTGTAGCACACCTGGACAGAGTGAGGCGACTTCCTGCAGTGCTCCAAAGAGGCAGCGGCAGCCATCAGGAGACACGTCCTCTGGCCCATGAGGAGAGCTTGACTGGGGGGACACAGCTGGGACAGCTGCAGGGCGGTGCAGAAGGGTTCAGTATTTCTGTATTTTGTCTATTAAATGCTTTCAGGGAATATCATCTTTAGACACACATCGCTCATACCATGAAAACATAAAGACAACTGCAACATAGAACCAACTACAAAACATGTCATGTAAAAGGCTGCCAGTTCAATTCCCCTCAGGGACATCCAAGAGATTAAAGCTGGACAAGTTACATGTTCTCCCATCTCTAAAATTGCCCCAGAGAAAATCCTTAAATGACATCAATACTTGTCATTTATATATATACATAAGGGGACATGTTTGTTGACATTTGTCTGGGCTATGGCAAACATTTGGGATAAAAGTTAACACACATTTTGGGAAGAGGGCTGCATCAGCTGAGATCAACCAGCGATGTAATGCTAATTATTGCTCTAATAAAATAAAAGAAGTGGAGTCGTTACCCAGAACCGGTACAAACATGCACACGTAAACACAGCCTAGCGTGATGTGAGTCTCATGTTGTTTTTGTATTGATCAAGGCCTTCCTGCTTGGATACACTCACCTGGTAGGACAGCAGAAAGAAATCCTTCATCCGGCCAGGGCTGCCCTCGCATTGAAGGGCAGAGTTCCAAGCTGTAAAGCACATAGGTACATACAGAGTTGTACACACACACACACACACACACACACACACACACACACACACACACACACACACACACACAATCACATACAAGCACAGATACAAAAATCACAGGCAAACAAGTAAGCATAAGGCAGTGTAGGTGTTGAAAGACTTTAGAGCTGAATAGATTATTAAGCTATTGCTGACACCCAACAAGGGAGTAAAGGAGGAAGAGTGAGCGAGAAAGAGAGAGAAGAGAGAGGTGAAATGAGCGAGAAAGAGAGAGAGAGAGAGAGAGAGAGAGAGAGAGAGAGGGAGATAGAGAGGGGTGAAGTGATAGCGAAACAGAGAGAGAAAGAGAACAAAAGAGAGAGAAGGATGAAGTGATAGTGAAACCGAGAGAGAGAAAGAGAAAGAGAGAGAAAAGAAAGAGAGAGAGAAAGGGAACAAAAGAGGAAGCGAAAGAGAGAGAGAGATACCGATCTTCCTGAACCAGTTTGCATCCTCGATGCGTTGTTCAGCAGCTTCAGGCCCAGTGTTGGATTGGGAAACTTTCTGAAGGGCTGATTGTAAATACAATACACGTATCACAGTATGAGCAATATGAACAGTAAACAGCTACATATCAAAATAGTTGTGTGTCCTACTCACCCATTTTTAAATAGGACAGTAGGACCTCCAGGCGTACTTTTCTACATGGAGGAAATGTTTTTAGATGGTGGTTATTTTCCCCTCAAAATAAAATACACCAGTATCCTTACCCCTCTTCATCGCTTGCCACTTCCATTGTGGAGAGCAGAAGTCGAACCAAACACCTGTGAACAGAGGGGGGGAAGGAGGGAGGGAGAGAGGGAGAGAGGGAGTCTGTAATGGTGACCTCCTTTCTTTCACCTACTAACTATTGTACAGAGAGACACACTTTCGCTGGAGAAAAGTGGGAATATATGTCAGTGGACCAGGGCCCCGGTGAGGAAAACAAATGGGAGGCCATTCCCAGAGCAGAGGAAGTCATTACATCATTCTGTCATAACAGCCGTAAAATAGTCGAGCTTCCAAATAAAATACAATCAAATAAATAAAAACACAGAAATAATTCTATACCGATAAGATTAAATCATCTGAATGTAAAAAAACACGTGAGCCCAATAAAGAAACCACGACGGCGACTGTGTTCCGACCGTCACTGACCTTAGCGCAGTCAGAACCTGAGCCTCCTCCCTGGAGTTCTCACACAGAGTTTCCAAGGCCTTCATGGCCGTGTCCTGCTCCTCGTTCTGTCACGGAACCAATCAAACCACAGCCAATCAGCATCCTCCAACCAGTTAGGGCTGGCTTAAGTGGTTAATCGCGATCATACAGGAAACACAAGATACGGAACGAAAGCGTCGATTTTTATGACTCTACATTACCGAAAACTAAAAGGTATTAATATCCAATAATATTACCATAAATTATGATATCATAGATGATGATATTTCATGTTGATTGACAGTGCTACAGTACAATAAAGCACAGGATTCACCCGCACCACTGACTTATAGGGCTTGTACTTGAATGTCCCAGGGGATTTTCTGTGAGCAATACTCCACACAGCCATATTAAGAGGACCTAAGAGGACTTAAGAAAAAAGAAGTGAAAACTGTGTTCTGCCACGAGTCTTGCATGAGAAACGCTGTGGCAGTTTCAAACACAACAATGACTCCCCACAATGACAAATCATTCCAAGATAAATGCGCTATGAGCTAGTGAGCTAGCAATGACCAAAAAATTTAATTCAATACAATTCAATTGTATTTGTATAGCCCTTAATCACTATTACAGTCTCAAAGGGCTTAAACAGGCCCAAGTAAAAAACATATATATAACCAACATTGCAATGCTCCTATGCATGCAAAATGTGATGTAACATTGCAATGTACAAGCCCTACACATTCATTCAACCCATAACAGTGGCTCTAGAAGCGGCAGTGGTAGACATCACAGCCAAGTGTCTGTGACAGTCAATAGGCACATCCTGCATCCAGGTGCAGAAATCACTATTTGGCAGCCGCCCAGTGGAGGACAATCAAGCAAACGCTTCATTCATCACTTTAAGCACTGCATCTAAATGGCTCTACTCACCTCTTTCCTACACTTCTACCCACTTCCACCCCCAGCTCTGCCTGTGTAGATCTACCCACTTTCCTCCCCCCCAGGTCCACCTGTGTAGATCTACTTTTATGTAGGCATGTTGGAGGTTGTTTGGCCCCCTGATCAGCGAATGACCTCGCACGTGAGTACATGGAAGCGGTGGCAGCAGCAGTAAAAACACAATGTATGTGAAAGCATGCAACTAACTGAAGATGCGGTGGCGGTTATACAGCACTTAACATACTCTAAATGCCCCACAGTCCCACGTCTCACGTTCACCTGCGCAGACACATTTGTGTCACTAACCAAATCCTTGACTGTGAAAGACAGCTTGTCAGGAGCAGTTAAAAGGTTGCGTTATTCGCTTAACAGCTCGGCACTTATATACTGGGGAGGAGCGTACCGGCAAGTCTTCTCCATCTGCAAGGGGTCACTGTGTTTACCGAATGTCTTTTCCCCACAAAGGACCCCGGTGAGCCCAGAGTGGTGCCAGTGTGGAGATTACCTCCAGAGCTATCTGTGCGGCCAGACTGAGAAGACTGGAGGCAGCGTTCTCACACACCAGCAGCCTGTCCTCACGGCTCACAGGGCTATTGGCTAGACGTCCCATGGCTGTCAATGCTTCCGCAGCTGCCATGAAAGAGCACATACCCACAAATATACATGTGAAGTAAAGTAGTTACATAACGTGTACATTTTTACACCTTATGAGCTATCAAAAATCTGTCACCTTTTTCGATATTTTTCTCCTGGATGGCAATTTTGTAAACACTGAACTGAGTGAAGATGCTGTCAGGGTCGCATCTCTCTGCCTCCTTGATTGCATCTTTTGCCTGGAACAGGGGGTGTTATACGTGGAGCGGCAGTACAGAAAGACCATCAGTATATGGACATTGTTCCCCATTGGTGCTGTGTGCCCCAGCTGGTGTATTTTAGTTAGCACTAAAGTTGGCACTACAGACACTTTGTGTACCAGTGTACCACTGTACTCCAGTATCCTTGCGCATTTATTTAATTATTTTGTGTGTGCTTATTTACTCTGGCCAACTCGATTTTTTTAATGTTATAGATAGTATCCTTTTTGACAAAAATTCAAAATGGGGGCTGACTGGTTAAACTAATTGAGGAAAGGTTGATTTCCTGGCCTGCTTTGTGTCCCACTGGCCCATCACCTTGTCCAGCTGCTTCAGCAGGAGAAAGCAGGAGGCTCGGTTTCTCTGCAGCTTGGCCAGGTTGGGCTCCATCTGACCTGCCTTGTAGAAGCTCAGCGAGTAGTTGTACCACTGCAGAGCTTCAACATAGTTCTTTGCCTGGCAAGGGGAGCTGGTGTTATGTAACTGTGAGTTTAAAATAGACGGTTTAAAAGTGGACAGGCTTGTTCAGTTTACCTCAAAGTATTTGGCGGCCTTGTCCCACAGCAGCAAGTGTAGGCTAACAAGAGACTGGGGAGTCAGTGGTTTGCCTGTGTAATGACCTAACACAGGGGAAAACAACACAATTCATCACTCATAGGGCAACCCTAGGCTAGGCTCACTCCTGTGTGTACACTGGCCGTTTTTCAGAGACAAACAATGGCGTCAGAAGTTACCGGTGATGATGTCCTCTATTTTCTGTTTGCCCAGCAGCTCTTTGCCTCTCTGCAACAGCAGCTCAATGTGCAGGACAGAAGCAGCACTCAGCTCGGGAGAGGCCTCAAAGTGCCGACACACGCGTTTCAGATAGTCAAACGCCAAAGTCTCTCTGGAAAAACATAGTAATGTACGTTCACTTGGATATGCATCTGTCGGCATGTTACGTCTTTTAAACAATTATATGCATCTTGTACACACATTTGTCAATGTGAGTGTATGCATCTATTTGTGTTTGTCTGTTTTACCGGTCCGCAGACATGAGAAGTTTTACTGTGCTGAGACTGACTTCCAGAGGAGCATCAGTCTCCAGTTGCTCATTCACCCCTGAAAAAGGCATGTTTTAATATCTACATCACGTTTAACGCCTCATTGTTTAAAGACAATGGGTAATGAGCAGCCGTATCTTACCTGCTGTGACAGCTTCATCCAAAGCACCGGAACGCAAAAGGATCCTGATCTTCAGGTTGAGTCCAAAGGTGCTCATGCATACCTGTCAAATTGCAGAGTGTAATCCGCTGCAGCGTATTGTCATTGGAATAACAGTAATTTTCGAGTGCATCAATTATTGGTGAAAATGACTGCTTATGGCCCACCTTGTTGGCCAGGCTCACAGCATTGAGGGCTTTCTCTTGGAACTGCTGACAGTCCCACTCCAAATAAACCGTTGCCAGGAGTCTTAATACTCTTGCCTAGCATAAAGACAATTGGAGAGTTAAGCAGTGTGTTTAAAGGGGGATCAATGTGTACCGACGCATTAGATGTGGGTATCACTTAAACTTAAGCATTTCCTGTGCTATCTTACTTGGACTTCTGGTCCAGGACAGTATTTTCTATTTGTCTTCCCGATGTCGTAGCTTTGGCTGAGACAGACAACTATATTGTGATTCTACTCCATGATTATTCTAGAATTCGATTGTGCAATGATCCATGATAATCTTTACCTTAACCAAAAGGAACTCTCCTCAAAGATTTTCTGATTGTACGAGTCCACTCCAAAGTTAAAGCACATGAGAGAGAGGTAGCCGGTCTGTATGAAAAACCATAAAATAAAGCAACACAATTATAACGACGTGAAGTGATTAGGTACAAACAGCCAGTTTGGAGCAGTAAAATGTATGATGCTGTTCTGTCCGACCTCCTTTGGGAGCCGGGCCAGCATGTCTTTACAGCGCTGCACATAGACCACAGCCTCCTGGTGACTCCCCAGACATACGGCCTGTAATTACAAAACAAAAGCATATCAGCAAAGGACACACACTTCTGTCTCCCAACCAATGAGATCCATCCTTCTTAATTGTTGCAATGCTGTTTCACACTGTTGCCACTTTTTTCCCCCCACAGAGCAGCGCCTTCCCAGAAAATCACTTTCCTGGGTTTCGGAAAAAACATTGCAAGAACAAAATATTCAGGTTGCTGTACGTGTGAAATAACACATCTGAGCTCACCGACTCTGCCTGGTAAGAGAGGACTCGAAGCAGATCCTTCTCTACTTCCCCTTTAAAGACATTTAGGTCCCCTCCTCCATCACCACGAGACCCCAGTTGGCTATAGAGGATTTCCAGGCTCTGAATAAAATGTAAGTACAGAGAAGAACAGTGTAACAGTTTATGAACACGGCAATACATTAATGATTATGTTTAATTACATTATTATGTTTAATTAATTATTTTTTAATTGAATATACATATCTGAGCTCACTTAGCTGCTGCATGTCAGTATTGACTCTCTTACCTTGACAGCTAATGCCAAGAATGGATTTGCCAACTGGGGATTTTTACAATCCAGCCATGTTCTGCCTGTCTTGCTAGCCATCTGCAAGGGAAAAAATGAATAAATAACGATTATATATTTGGTGACGTATACAACATACAAAAGTATGGTTATTCTAAAATGGTCTACAGACTATGCATTTACCAAGATGTGCTTGCGGACGATGCCCTCTGGTGGAGCTTCGGGTGCACTGCAGTACAGCAGACTGCAGGCGACATGTCGCACTGAGAGAAGGCGGCGGGCGACACAGAGTCAAACAACGGGCGCACACATCCCAGATCAAGTAAGAACACAGTAAGGCAGGGTAATTAATGCAGAATATCCGTCCGTGTTATTGTAAAACCACCGAACCTTTCGCTTTCTGGGTTTTATCAATCGCCGTGCCAACGCGCTTTGTAACTGCCCAGTTCCACAGCTGGATGGCACACTCCTCAAGCTGGAGTCACGGTGGGCGAAAACGACGGGCAAGTTGAAAACCCGGCGGCCAGGTCATAAAACACCCACAGACACAGACCACCATTGAGGTTGCTATCGCAAACAACTTAATGATTTAGACACATGCTTTCATTATGGCGTTGTGTGAAGAGTGAGAGTGCAATTCGGAGCCAGGAAAAAAAAGTAAAGAGGCGGAACAAATGCTTTGGGTCTAATAAAGAAGAGTATCAGTTACCAGAACTCAGTGTGGAATGAACACTGACAAAAAAAGTAACCGTCAATAAATAAATAAATAAGGTCATGAGGACTCCATATACCTGTGAATCCAGAGGTTTGGGGAGCTGGTGGAGGACGGGTACTTGGTTGAAGAGCTGGTCTATGACGCCCTGGTAGTCGACCTGCCCTCCGCGCTGCAGGTCCTCCGCCAGACCTGGGACGGGGAGGAGGAGGCTTGTGAACACTTTTACCTTTATTCATTCATTCATTTATTTTGGCTCACGTATTGATCTACGATGGTGTCTAATACTATCAACATTGTTTGAAAGACCGAGGCTCAGCTAGCCAGGGCCTGTTTGTAATCGTTATTTTTTTCTTTCTAGTAAAGATTTGATCAGTGAAATGTTCAACATTGGCGCCGTCAACTTAGCGGAGGCGGCGGTTAGCCGGGCTTAATAGCCGTTCTACCCGTAGATAATTCACTATTGTGAGGGAGGAAAAAGGAATTAAACATAAAACATACTGGATATAAATTCTTATATAAAGCCTTGTTAACATAATACAGTGGCTTACATTTCACACGAGTAACAAACTGCTCCATGTTGACGCGCGTGTGTGTGTGTGTGCGTGTGTGTGTGTGTGTGTGTGGCTCGCCTGCCATGAACGGGTCATGACTCGCGAGCCGTGACGTCAGCCGCCGTGTCCGGCCTCCTGGGTGCATAGACTGTAAAGCCTGGGTGTTTCGTGCGGTGGTGCTGATGAAGTCTCTGAACTGCGGCCCAGTAGCATCTAATCTATGTTAATGTTGGACAATAAGGTTGGCCATATCATAGAGGCAAAACCCCGCCATGGCCCAAAAGGGCAACTAGGCTAGGCCGCCTAGGTGACCTATCTCCCTGTAGACCAACGAATGTGTTCAAATATATTATATTTTCAAATGTTACATTATTTGAGTTGATAATTAGCTGTAGGCCTACTAACTAGGACGCCTACTCGACTCAACAGCTAGGACATTTCCTGGCAGCATTTCTGTCAAAGAAGTCATATTCAATCAAGGCCTTTTTCAATGATACATAATAACATAAAATGGATAACAACATAATATGAATACGATTAGATTTGGCTTGTGTGATAATACGTCCTATTTTGTCCTATATAATCAAGATGTCCAGGCAAACTCTCCAGTATGATGAACATTCTAGAAGTTCACACACAGCCAAGAGTTATTTGGTCACCAAGACAGAAGGACAGCGGAGGCAGCCCCCTCCAATGCCCTCCTAAAGAACCTCTTTGTTGCCCCGGGTTCTTTTTACTGAGCACTTTATTGTCAGCTCAAAAGGAAAGAGTGCAAGCTGTGTGCAGAAATGGTCTATCCCCGATATTGTGTTTTTCTACACAGGACTCTAAAGTAAAAACGTCTTATAACCCAACGTTCTCAGCTATCCGCTTCCAGCAATTGTTCCAGGAGGAGACTTATCTGCTTCCTCCTGGCCCATTGGGAATGTTCGCTTCCCCAAAGACTTTGGCTCCTACAAGTAGGAGCATACTTGTAGTAGTCACTAAAAGTGGTACATTATATTGTAGTAGGCCTATAGCTATACAATTGTATGTGTATTATGCTACACTATAATATGCTATGCTACTGTACCACATAACGTTTTTTTGTGGCTACTACATGTTTGTAGGCTACTTATAGTACAGTATAGTAGCATAGGAAGTAATATCAATGCAAGTTGACTGAAATTACTTATAAAATATTAAGGCTATGATTGCTTTTAGCCTTTTGAATTACTGTATATGACTGTTAATAATGTATGTGTTTATATATTTATATATATATATATATATATATATATATATATATGCGTGTGTATACACATACAGTATTATCAGTATTATTATACATTATATATGTATAATGAAGATATAAAACAATGCTTTGCTGGTATGCTGGTAGATGGAATTCAGCAGAAAATACCAATGTTCCTTAAAGTGAGTTTTATCTTTGGCCATAATTTCATGTATCCCCGTTTTCTCCTAGGGAGGAACGAGACTAAACATTTGTGGGTGGCTTCCCTCACCAACAGGAGCCACAGAGGAACAAGATTTGCAAAATGGCGGAAGAGTTGGCGTTCCATCTGGACGCAGGCGGAAAGGTGAGGCCAGGATGCTGTTATTTACAGGACCATGTGGCCCAACCACGCACAGCAAGGGGCTCACTGACAGAGGGCACGCAAACACGCACGCACAGCGTTTATTTACCTTGATATAAAAAGCTGTATATCCTGTTACTGATGTTAAAAATAAACCCCAGCAAATGTTTATTCTTAACAACCAGACAGATATGGTGTATCTGATAGAATAATGGCCGGTTACTTTTTTTGTCTTCTCACAAGCAATTGAGAATCTGACGAGATAAATTTTATCAGTTAAACAAAGTGCTCTGTGAGAGAACAATCAATGTTCTTTCTGTGAGAGAACAATCAATGTTCTCTCACAGAGAACGTAAGTTTGTTTTTTGTTCGTAGCCACATCGAACTGGGAGGAATGTAAGCAGATTGTATGCACCGATGTTTATGTTATAACTTTTGAAGTTGTATTAACTGTTAATGAGGCTAATCTCATTGAAGTCCTGGTGGTTGCATTTATTGTGTATGAAGCCCATTGTCCTTCATTTCATAAATGTATTATCCCCTCCTCAATCCTGAACCTTCAAAACATAGGCTTCAAGCAAGCTCTTGTTTCCTCTGAATATCTGTCACACACCATAGGCAGTGTGAGGACATTTAAGCCATATTCAGAGTTAAACTGATAACTAACAAGTTTTCAAGTTTGGTTTTCCACTTATACCAAACGGTGGTATCGATCTGAGAGGAAGTCCACAAGAACAAAGTTTGACAGGAAGTAAAATTATTATTATATATTATATTATATTTATTTTTACTTAAAGTTGTAGAAACTGAAGTTATGGTTTTAGTTTTAGAATTAAACAGGATAAAGTTATAACTCATCTTATTAGTAGGTCTAGTGGTATGCCGCACTTGGCAAAAATACATAACCTATCATTCTTTTACACATTGCTAAAATGTAAAATCACAGTCCCTCCTCATTAGCTCCCAGACAGAAGTTTGCCCCTAAAAGTGACGTTGCGTCCTTCCTCTCTGCCCTCTATAAAGTTTGGCTCGCGTGCGGAACCGCAAAGTGTGAGGCGAAAGGAAGGAGAATTTCCATCAGTGGGCATTAAAGGATAAATTGGCCCTATGGTTGGCGTTCTTCAGCTCTATCGCTGTTTAAAGAAAACATTCATTCAAAGTGTAAAATCCTGATCACTGATATTTCCTCAGCGAGAACCAAATCGCACCTGCCCCGAGGAGAGCTCCTGAGACAGAGACTGCTCGCCTCATTCCGCGGAGAGGAGCTCTGTTGAGAACCGCGCGATGGGATTGGAGACCGTCACTGACTCTTTTCACATTTATTATTGACTTGTTTGGGATAGACAGCCAGTAGGTTTTCCTCTGTAGAAGTTTGGGACACCTTCGGGAAGTCTTATTTTTCGTTACGTGGATCTACAACACCGGTCTTTGTGATTATCAAGCGGTTTGGATTTGGATGAAGAGTTCTGTGGAGTAACAGAATGGCCCCATCCGACTGTTTTCAGTTAGTCGCTGTCATCTTTTATTGTGTAGCTCCAATAAATGGTAAGATTGTTTAGTTATTTTCCTTATTGTTTATCCGTTGCTGGTTTATTTGCATGGAGGGTATGTTTGTAATGTTATGGACCCATTATAAAGTAATTTATAGTTGGCTGCATGGAATCGCATTGAAACTTCAAATTAACATAGGCCTACATTTTAAATGTTTCGCTTTCTTTCGTTTGTTTTTTATTTTTATTTGCAAAATAAATCGCGTAGGCAATGCGTTTATGTACAATACATCTCGTTATTTTTGCATAGACACATCTAGTAGCCTACGCGTTGTAAGCCGATAACGGTGACAAACACGTGATTGGTTAGGTCCTTTGATTATTCTTATTTGCTTTCTGTATTCGTGAGTGCTCAGGTAATCACTGGAGCTTGCAGTTTGTTTCATAGCCGCTAGGGGTATCTTGTCGTTAAGTCCTGCATCGCTGTCTGCAATCTTGCAAAACTCTTGAGATGCGGCCATAATATAAAAGTGTTTTTTCAGGACATTTTAGCTGAATTTTTGAAAAATGAATGTACAATGAGCGATATGGTGGTTGCTCATCCGCCTTTTTTGGAGGTTGAGTCACGAGTGTGTCACTTTGGTTTGTAGGCATATTCCTTCCTATGCATAAACGGACCGCCAAAACAAGATGCACATCACACCGCCACACACGCAACCAATCTGTCATTCACAGTCAGATCTTAGCGTTAGTGTCTGGCAGTGTTTGCTTGTAGGTTTCCTTCGCTGTCCACGCACAGCACAGAGCGTGGGAAAGACACAGGGAGGAAACGGACGTTGGGGGTAAGAGAGGCACCCTCCTGGAATTGTTCTGACGAGCAGAGGTCACCGAAATGGGAAACGCTACCTGAGCAAAGATTCATTCCCGAAACCTTCCGGATACTCATATTGAGATATGTCCTCCCAGTTCCAAAAACACAGAGGCGGCGATGATGGATACACATCAACACAAATACATAGCAGTTAGTCACCGATGAGGGATTCCAAGAACAAGCTCACACGCTTTGCTTTGCTGTTTTTCTTTGTGCGTATGCTTGGATTATTATTAGGTGGAGATGATTGATGCTCTTAATTAAGGCATGAGGATATCCTCCTATGTTGATACATTGCTGGTTAGGCAGGCCGTGTTCTCAACAAGGACAAAAACTTTGTGTTAGGTTTACTGCTCTACTTTCTTATCTTTTCTCCGTTATCTGCTAATTGTCCAAAGTCTAACCGTAATGACTAATCAATTGATTAAGATAAACAGGGTTATTGTTCTATTCGTTTTGCATCCTGACTGTCAATTGATTGATTCCAAACTGTTTAAAATGGAGCATCTATCTACATTGGCTTAAGAGATAGACATAGTTAGAGTGCTTTAACATGACCCATCCACTACATTCTTAATGTACCATGATGAGTCAGAGGGGAGTTTCAGTTAAGACTCAAACTTGAAAATCACACAGTTGTGACTTGTGATCAGTTTTCCTCTGTTGTAACAAATGTTCTTTAAACGAATCCCATATTGCTTCATATTTCATTGAAATATATCCAGAAATAGTATCAGTGAATACCATATATGGTTTGAATTGATGTGGTCATACAGTACATTCATTGGATTCATCCATCCATAAAATACTGAACATTGTCTGTGCTGAAGGAAATCCATATACTCAGCTTATAGTATTAATAATATTTACCATGACTTGGGTCTTTGCAATTTAAATGACCTGTTATGGGTAAAAATAGTGGTCGCCCATAGGAGTTAGTCTGCACACTGGCCGGCTTTGACCTCACACACAGAAACCCACACGCAAACGCACACACAACGAATAAACCCACTTACGATGCACTTAACTCTAGAGCCAAAAGGGCAGCGAAAAGACTTTAAAACAGCAAGGTATATCTTGTTCCTTATTGCTCTTCTTAAAGTAGGCTTATAACAGCATCCCTGGTCTTGAGCTCGTTTTGAGCCAGCAATATATTTCCTTGTAACCCCTGTGTGAGATTTCAATTTCAAGGAGCTTCTGTGCATTGCTTAGTTTTAATCAGACATGGTAGGTAGCCGTGATCTCCTTGGCTCACGCAGTATACATCAGCTCTATACGAGTCAGAAAGGCCACTCAATGTGGCCAGGTGCAATCCTTTTATTTGTGCGCGAGTCTTGGACATTTTACGCCCTCCCATCCACTGTTGTCTTAACCTTGTAGTTGGCAAATTGCAAGGGATTTTTGGGTGGGAACCGATGTCATAAAATATTCCATTACAAAGCCAACCCCAATGTATAGCATGGCTAGGACATTATTAACAACTTACTTTGGCCTGGCTCCAAGTCCTCTTCAACTGCTGTAAATCTCCTGCTGGGATATAGCACCTCTTGTACATTTATCTTAGTGTTTGACTATAATATTTTAATCTAATATGACGATGGCATTGACGCAAAGACCTCTTCGGAGCAGGGCCACTGCCTTTTCCTTTTTTTATATCAAGAGTAAATAAATGTGTTAATATTAATCTCAACCTTGACAACCTCTGTTCAGATAAAAAAATGTAGACCCTACTATCAAATCCAATCAGGAATCTCCCTCCATGCAATATTCCCACTCCATAGTTAGATAGTAAAACTGCTATATCCTTCTTACAGGCTTATAGAGTCACTTGTTTACTTCACAAAAAATAAAAACAACCATATATTTAACAATTATGAATTCTGAATAATTTCTTTAGTATATACTACACGTGAACACTACAAAAATAAACAGAAGTGGAACGAGACGACCGTCACGCTCACTGGACAATATCCCGAGGTTAAGATCTCAATCTCGGGATATTGCCCAATATCCAGAGATTGAGAACCAATAAAATTGCTCCATCTAGGTTCACGCGTAGCATATACTAAATATATATATTTATGTATTATATCGTTATACCATACATCTTCCTACCCTGGGTTGGACAATGTGTTGGACAAAGGCCTAAGGAAACTTATGGTGGCCACAGGCAGTACACATTTCACCCCAAAGCTACGTGATCCACCCCCCTTGGCCCGAACCTCTCCCGCCTTTATCTAAAGTAATAGCCCCTTCTCCAGCCCTATTCAGCCGCCTTTGTGGCCCGTTCTTTGGGACTTGTGAAACTATAAAGAAGAAAGCGATGTGCCTAAACACGGGAGTCGTCCGGAGTCACATTGTTGCTTTGCCTTGAAAAAAAAAAAAAAAAAAGATGGGCTCTGTTTCCCCCGGCCCGCCCGGGGGCCGGGCGCGGGGCGCGGGGGCCGGGGGCGGGGGGGGG
>JAOPJL010000002.1:14967609-14979651 GCA_027123545.1 Trisopterus esmarkii
TTATATTGTTTTGAGGCTGTGTTCGTGATCAGTTAACCAGCAAAGTGCCCAATAAAGCGCACCTATTTATGTGTGGTAGATTTTTGGCCCTATTCTTATTTTCTTGTGGTCCATGTGGGGGCGCACGACCCTAGATTTCACAGCATAGCGGCATACTGTATTTACGCAGGCATCCTCACATTTTCAGATTGCAGCGGCGGAGCTGCAAATTCTAATTAGGTGGACCTAACGGCGTTTTTCTTACGACCATTCGACAAGATCCTGCTTAGTAGGCTATTCATGCACATCTCGGGTTTGGGCTACCTGGGAGAAGCAGTGCCAACCACGGGTGGACGAATGTTTATGGTCGGCCTATTTTGCACTAGTCGTCAGCAGTGAAAGTGGAGGAGGCGGACATTGTTATCGTCCAGCACAAGAGGATGAGCGGAGCATGGTGCAACATATCTATTGACCGTATCGGACAATATTCAAGATCTTCATTCGCATCGTTGGTCCTGAAAAGCAACAACATTTTGTCCAATCGACGCATTCGCCAATCCACGGTAAAGGAGTTGATTTAAACCAAGCCACCCCATCCGCACGCTGTCACGGCGCGTAATTTTAATGGCTCACCGCCTCGAATGCGACGTAAAACGATGATGTATCGTGTTTTTTCGCGTGTACCTAGTTAAAATCGTATTGATTACAGGACAGAAACACAGTAGTTGGCATCGAGGGACTCAAAGGCAACTATATGACATTTTCTGTGTCCCATAAGGCCTCTTCAATACGGTCCACTAGGAGGATGTCGAGTGAGAACCATTGGCTTTTTTCAGATTTCTGTTTTCATTCAAGACCACGTTAACCGCGGAAAGCCACTAGGTGCCTAACCTGGTCCTGGAGGAATACACTAACCAATACAGAAGCGTCTGTCGTGCCTATCTCCGTTTTTTATTCTACCAGATTCAAATTTTCATACATAGACTGCAATTTCCAACGGGCGATTCTGCAGATTTAATGTCCACATTTGACTCTCTGGAATATTTGTAAACATCAATTGGGGCTATATTGTTTGCAGTTAGCAAACTGCATCCATATCTCAGGTATTGTCGGCCTAGTTGGATACACAAAGATGGGTAGCGAAAGCGAGGTCTTTAGCAGAGAATTATCAAAGATGTCCGACGAGGAGTTAATGGCTTGCTCCAAGGAAGAACTACTGAGCCGACTGCGTAAAGAGGAGTCCGAAAAGATGTCTGCTCTCATTCAACGTGGACGTCTGATCAAAGAAGTAAACAAACAGCTGCAGGGACACCTCCTGGAAATCAGGGAGCTGAAAGTCATCAATCAGCGTCTACAAGAAGAAAACACCGAGTTGCGAGACCTTTGCTGTTTTCTTGACGACGATCGGCTAAAAGTTAAAAAGCTGGCGAGAGAATGGCAGCTGTTTGGGCACCATGCGGCCAAAGTGATGCGGGAAGACCTTGGCGGATACTTGAAGAAACTTGCAGACCTGGAGCGAATGCAGGATGGACTGGTCAAGGAGAATTTGGATCTTAAGGAGCTGTGTTTGGTCCTGGAGGAGGAATGTGTCAGTCGAAGTGACTCGAGCCCCGGTGGGTCGACTGAGCTCAACCTCCCCTGCATGGTGGCCCGTGACTTGGGGGACGGGAGCTCAAGCACAGGCAGCGTTGGGAGTCCAGACCAGCTTCACCTGGTCTGCTCACCTGATGACAGGAGGACATCATTTGGTTGAGAGGGTTCTCCCGTTGAAGACAATACACTGCACGGGAGGCTTTGTCAGTGAGTTCAATAAGAATCAGATAAAAAAAAAAAGTTAAAAAAGAGTAATTGGATTAGTTCCTTCACCTGACGATTCTCCGATTTTTCTTTGTGATTTTGTTTTGCTGGATCCTTTTGAAATTATTTGACTGGATGAGTTAAGCATTACTTATTATGTCAGTAGTGGGGAAGTTTCGCTATTCAGTTGTAGATTATTATTTAAGAAATTGCCACACAAAAAAAGGTTTGCATATGACTTCATGCACTGGACTAGCTAACACTGGTGCTGGCCGTTTTTATTATTGCACTGGACAACGATATGATGGATATCTAAAGATGCAATCAAATCAGATTTGAGCCATAATGTCTACTGAAGTCCACGGGCACTGAGATAGATACATTGCGTCAAAAAAAACACTTTTTGAAATATGTTTTCTTTTTGTTACACGCCTATAGCTATGTGTGTGACCGTTTATGCATTCTATTCCTCAGGAAAGGATCAGAGTGCCATGCATGGGGATTATCACAGTTAAGGAGGGCCAATAGGGGACCCTGGTTTTTTCAGGCCCTTTGAGTTTACTTGAAGGTTGTTCATAATGTGAAGCTTGGGGGGAAAAAAAGGTCTTCATGCCAGTTTAGGTCTTGGATTTGCATCAGTGATAACACTGGACCTTTCTTAGAAACATGAAGTGCTAATGCTTAAGGTTTAACACTTTTGTATGAAAACTGGAAACTCTTTGTATCAAACTGGAAAGTCTACAATTTTACAGTTATTTATACACATAATTAGAAAGGACAGTTGTTTTAAGTCACCTGTACTTTATTCTGTAGTTACATTGTTGTTATTTCAATTAGTAGGCCTCACATTGGAAACAAAAACATGTCTTTAAGTTTGCAATAGTTAGGGTTAATATGAATCAAAGTTTTGTGTTAACTCTGTAACATTAGAGAAACCCTATTATTACCATGCTTTTCCTTATCAGTATTATCTTGCAGTTTATCCCTACACACCTTACCTTTCTATTATAGATAATGCACATGGATTGAAAGAGGTTTGCTTTATTGTTGGCTGTTATTGCTGGGTTATGCTCTTAGTGAATTGAAGAGCTTTAAATACAATGGGTGTGACTCTTGATTGTGTTCTGGTCTTTCCTTCTGTATATAACTTTGAAGAAACATGCTTCATTCTGAAAATAAGTTTTATTCTATTGCATTTGTGTCTGTTGATATTTCCGATCCTCCTCTTTATTTGTTGGACAGCAAAGAAGTCTGCATTGGTACTTTTGCAGACAAAGTTTAAGTGTTATTATTCCGCTACTGTGAGTTTACACAATGAGCATTAGGTCCCTTGGAATCACACACTATCAATTCTCAAACCCTTTTAGTAACTTCGAAAGATAGCAGCTTTGAAAAAAAGGTCATGAATAAGGCATTTCACACCAAAAACCTTCAAATTAGTCAGAATAACAGTTATATCAAAAAATATATTATGCTCTCCAAAATAAATATATTATTGGAATTTTAAAACTGCTTTTGAACTGCTAGGTCCAGCCTAAGTAGTCAATCGTTACTTTTTTAGTATTTTAAATTGTATCATACTGTAAAAAAAATAGGTTGTATAAATAGCCAACACTTCCTTAATGTGAGAAACGCATTACTGGAAGACTTTCACAATGTAATGTTCCCACATTTGTTATTCAGCAAAAATAGATATAACAGTCAAATAAAAATGCTTCTCTCCAAAAAAAAAATCTCTTTAAATACATTTATCATAAATGTATTTATCAGTAAATGTTTTAACATGCTCTATGGGTATACTCAAAACAAATGTAACTATAACCCAATTATCCCAGTAATATGCATAGTATATCTAGGTAATAAAAAAAGTAGGTTTGGAGTATCTAAATAAGCAACAGAAGTGACATCATAGTAGTCATTTAGATCATGTGTTGCTGCTATTGTACTCCATTCCCCAGAGGATACTGTAAACAAATGTTCAGCCATGACACCAGAGTTGTCAATCAAAGAGAGAGGATGGTCGGGGAATGTAGGGAGTGATCGGATTGGTCCCCGCTGCTGCTGCTACGACGATGAGCTATGCCACAGTGTTGGGCGGCCAGATTGAGAGATTGTTGGGCATTACCATGGTGGGAGGAAGAGGAAGAGGAAGAGGCATGGGATGCAACAGAGGCAATGGTGTCTAGAGGGGCGGAGGGATAGGTGAAGACTAAATTGGCAGTGAAAGGAGTGAAAGATGGAGTGGACATAAGGACGGGAGTGTGGAGGGATTCAGAATCGGGAGCATTGATCACAGAAGCCAGTGTTATCACGGGCTTGGGCGGGATAGTTATCTTTGGTTTGGGCTTGGCCAGCCTCTTTGCTGACGGAGGTGTTGACGAAGTCCCGGGCTGCTCTGGGCCCTCTGGTTCCATTTTGATTCCACGCAGCATCGGCAGCGGTGGATGGGAGTCTGAGTCGGAGCTCGAGTCTTGGATTTTGCAGATGGGACGGTGGGCTTCCAGGACCAGCTCTAGCTTTTCCTTCTTCTTCTGTAGTTCAGTGATTTCCTTCTGAAGACGGGACTTCTCCCCTTCCAACTCATCAGTCTCCTGGAGGGGAAAAATAAGATTACGTTTGCTTCAGGCATATCCCAATTCTGAAACACGACTTAAAAAGTCAGGTCATTCGATACACTAAATCCTCCTTTGTGACATTAATTACTCACGTTTTGTAGCGTGTCAGTCAACTCCCGGCGGCGGTTACGACACTTTGCAGCAGCCAGTTTGTTCCGCTCTCTCCGGATCATGCGCCTCTCTATCTCTTCTGGTGATAACTGTCAGGACAATAATTACAATTAAATTAGCAAAAGCAAAAAAAAAATGCTAACAAAACTGTTATAAACTGTTCATTTTCTGGGCAAAATCGTGTGAATGAAATTCAAACGGCAGGCTTGAGGGAGAGATGACACATCCCCAGGTGAGTTCAATGTGATGTCTGGGCGTCCGCCAACACTTATTTCAAAGCATTGACATGAAAATACTTAACATGAATCCGATATGCCAAACGATAAGATTGAAATACTACCACCTTGTGTCCGCATCTAATCATCACATCAAATATCTGTATTGGGGAAAAAAACGAAAAGCTTTTGTCGCTTGACCCTAGGGCAAATTCCCGTTGCCCATTGCTCATATTGTAATTGTGCCATTCAGAATTTCCCGCCTATGAAGGTGGATGACTCACACGCAGACCCCAGCCATGACTCAGGTGTGAGTCACACCAAGTGCCTAGCCCTGATGAGTCACATGATAGCTACTTCCTGTGCCATGAAATTACAACTCCAAGAATTAAGCAAGTTCCACAATGACAGCTCCAAGTAGTGACGCTATATGTGCAATGTGGGTACAAAGGGAAGGAAATCAACCAGATAGGATGCTGAAAGTCTTCCCGGCACTTATTTCTATTGAGATAAACATGCTTATACATGCACACACATATTCAGCAACTTTTTTAACATTGCCATGAGGTTATCTACTCAATTACTCCATACTGATGTCATGATGTTGATTATAAAGTAGCACTATTTGTATCTACTTGAAACTACTTGAAAGAACATAAATGTGTGTCCTCTATCTAAAAATTGCTGATTAATTAACTTTGGACTCCTGTCCTTTGGACACCCCTGTTTTCCTTACGGAATGGAGTTGTTAGGAGATTAGTAGTGCCCCGTCCGAGACTACAACAAGATATTGCATATGAATGACACATCCAGGATTTAGCCATTTCCTCAACTGTTAAAGACACACTCATTCAGTTTTCCATTTGGGAAAAAACACTCCCTATAACAATTGGGTCTGTTTCTATATATTTAAACAGATCAAAAAAGTTATATAGTTATAAGAGTTATATATTGCAGAACCAATACTCTTAACTCATGTCACTTCCACATGGCCTCAACACATTTTTTTCATTCATTCACCTTTAAGATTTCACTGACTAAAAAAGGCTATTACAAAGGTCTTACGTGTTCATCATTTCTGCGCCTGGTGGACCCTGTAGAGTGGGAAGGAGCTCGGATGACCCCTGGTCTGTAGAAGTGTGGACTCAGGGACTGCCTAGGACCCATCGGTAGCATCCCTGAGTGAGCTTGGAAAGAGGGTCTTGGGGACTGTGAGGTGCCTGGCGGAGACCCAAACGAAGGCTGGACGAGCCACTGGAGGTCCTGGTTGGTGGTGATAGCGTTGAGACTTGGTACAAATTGGCTGCTTCCCGCCATGGTGAATTTCTGTCAGCAAATAAGAAGTAAGGTTACATGAGGCTGCAAATCCAGGTCATTTACAAATACTTTTCTTCATTATTATATAGTGTAAAGGTTGACTTGAAATGTGTGACCTATATTAACCTCTAGGAATCTAAAGCCTACACACATTAACACGTTTTGTTAACTCAATGTTTTATATACACTTTGGGTAATGTTAACATCGTACACTACATGATATACATAATGTCTTATTGGACTGCTGTATAGATCATAATAGACTAGAGTGAAAACGTACCTGGTCCTGTTGTGTGGTTGAGGTGCTAGCAGCTCCCAGAGATACAGAACTTGAGCCAGTGTGTGGCGACCCGGTGTCACTATTGGCGAAAGACGAGTTACCTCTCCCTTGGTTTCCAAAGTTTCGGTACATCTTGGTGTTTTAAGTTGTCTCTCGGATGGGTGTTATGTCCTTGTTGTCGGTACAGGAAGATCCTTGATATGACTTTTGATCTTATTCAACTTTCCTAATTCAAAACAGGAGTAAACCCGGGTCCTTGGTAGAGTCCAAACCAGCAATACTTCCAGGGGGGAACGATGAACCAATATATTCCAAGAAGTGCTCAAAATAACCGCAAAATTCTCGAATGAATCTAATAAGACGTCCGGGGCGTTTGGTCCAGATAGTCTATGCTGAAGCATCGGTAATGGATGTGGAATTTAAACTCATAAAGCAATAGTATTGATTTTCCACGCCCCTTTGAATTACGGGAAATACTGTCGTCTCACTACGCTCGCCATGCGATGACGTATAAGACCATATTTGGTCATAGTTTCCTCTTGAGTGCACCGTGGGGTTCCTTCGACAGATACTTATCCCCTGGTGATTTTCCTTTATATTAGTGTTATTATGCTCTCAAATATTGACAGTCAGCCTGGCAAGACTAGAGATGACGTTTCCATGATATTAGACGACACAAGGATTGTGGTTCTATTTAAATATTATTATGCTGTGACACGTTAACAAAATAGTGAAAAGTGAAACGAAACCAGACAAAAATATATTGTAAATTATATTATTATTAACAGATTTTCCGAATAATAATTAAAAAAAAAAAGCATGTTGCAGATCCACATTGAGCTAACAGCTCAATGTGTCATGATGAAGCCTATTCTGGGGGGGAAAAAAGAAGCACAACTAATTATGCCCTGTTGTTCTATGTGGTTTGGCAATCACTTTCCTTTTGATAGTAGCTTACATTTTTGCGGACATGACTCACTGGATTGGCACATTTTCGTTGAACTATTTCTTGGCCCTCCTCTACACCTCCATTCCCTTGGGTTACCGCCGACTACGACTGTAGGGTACGGACATTGCTAAAAGGGAAATCTTTGGCTACCATATGTTATTCGCCATGAACTCAGTGTGTCACGACCGGCAGCTGCTGGCCTTGTTAATTCTCAGAGGACATAAGAGTTCCCGGCATGGATGACTCCTCCCTGTGTCTGCATATTGGTCCCGTATTGGTCTCATATTACTGCTGAAACTGCTCCTATTGGATTACAAGAATGAGGTGGCATTAGAGTCCCATTGATGAGGATGGCCTGTACCTCCCAATTGTTTGTGTTTCAGAGGAATAAATATCATAGGCCTAAAATATGAGTAGGCCTATATGAGTAATGAGTATATGAGTATGCGTATATAATATTGAGATCACACAACGATAGCTTATGGTCTCTTTGCGTATTCGCTGGATTTTGTATTGCTATGTGTAGAATTGTTGTTTAATGATTGTATTTAAAAAGTTAGGCTATACTGCTGACCAAATAGGCCAACAGTAAAGGATACTTTTGTTTTTTATTAATATTGAGAACTAGAGAGTTGGATTGTGATCTTTATCATAACACCGACTGAATCATTATTATTCATAATATTTCTGATTAGAATGTAAATCTTAAAAGTGTTAAATACACCTCAAATAAAAGTCAGTAGTTCACATATGATATAAGCATCGTTAATGTGGGGTTAAATCGTTAAAAATGTATAAAAATCGTCGTAGAGGGCTATTAATGGTCTTTCAGACACATTGTCCCCTGGTGTTATTATCTCCTCCATGGGTGATCTACGAACTGCAATTGAGTGAAAAGCCAATGAACTGCACGTCCTGTGACAGTTTGCATTTCACCAGAGACACCGTCACGGAGAGAACAACACGGAAGTCCAGATGAAGGGACGCGCCTGCCGGAGAGCCGAGCATCCTCGCGTTCTGCCACGCAGGCACCCAGCAGCCAGCCCACCCCGGTGCGAAAGTGGGAGAGGCCCGACTCAGTCGCACATCCACGTAGTTGGCCATTGCCGTTAGCTGGGTAGGTAGAGGTACTAACTAAACCAACCAACCTGCTGATTCGTCTTTAATTTACAACGTACACTTTTGTTGGTTGTCAAGGCTTTTAATGAACCACGGACTACTTTGCGCCAGTTCCTACCTGCGGGCACCGTTTGCGCTGTTCGGCCGGAACCATACACTCACAACTAGCAATAACATTAGCATGTTGCTAACGATATCCATGATCCGTTAACCAGCTTAGAGTGTTCTGCATGTATGTGCGTGTATTAAAAAAACACGTAACAGGGGTAATGAGTTATAAATGTATGAATGAAAACGACTGTAAGCTAAAATTGCTGTTTTCGTTTCAGTTCAGCTCACGCAACGTCAGTGCACCATGGACCTGCCACATCATGGGTACCGACCAAGTAAGAACGATGTTCGGTTGTAAATACATGTTATGTGCGTTTAATGAATTAACTATGGTTTAATCTATTCGTAAGGTTCAGAAGCAGGCTCTGTGAACTAGAGTTGTTGGATTGTGTTATAAACGTGTAGACGTTACCAGGGTTGGCGTTACCAGTGCATATGGTTACTGCTTATGGCCTTAGGTTGTGAAAAAAATGTAGAGCGGTAGTTGGTGTGGAGTTTAAACATTAAGATGCATGTCATTTGGTGGATGCCTTTATCCAAAGTATGTGAATACAGTGAGTCCATATGTCAATTGCATGGGGGACCCTGTGAGAACCCCTTGTTATTGTTTTGATGTATTTCTAGCATTAAAATTCATTATTAAACTGCCGGCATCTTCTCCAGCATCGTTATTGTCATTCTTATCAACTTTTTATTGAGCTCTCTTATTTTGTTTTTTGTTTTTTTTCCAGCAAAGACAAGAGCCCGTGCACCACCGCCATCCACAGACCCCCTGCTGTTTGATGACACCAGCTCCTCACAGCCAGCCATGAACAGTCAGGGGTACTACACCCCGGGGTACAGCATGGCAGCACCCGTAGGTGGCCCTCAGGTAGACTCTGCAGGAAACAATCTGTTTGCAGACCCGATGGCCAACGCCGCCATGATGTACGGTTCAACACTGGCCAATCAGGGAAAGGATATGGTAAACAAAGAGGTAAACACAAATTCAGTTTCGTCTTACAAAATTACCTCTGTGGGTGGGTGACATGTTTAGAGCAGAGGCATGCTGAACTTACAAAGCCAGGTATCTATAGTGACTTAGAACTCGTTACTCAGACTCACTTGTAAATCACTTGGATAAAATGGTTTGCCAAATGACTTGATGTGAAATAGTTGCTTACAGGCAAACTTAATTTCGTCTTTCTTGCATAGTTGAGCAGGTTTTCTTCCCATGAGTTAGAGTTCAAGCCCATCTATTACAGTAGTCATTTGGACTGCATAGGCTGTTTTTCATTTGGTCTTGGCCCGAAACAATGTTTTATTTGAACTCCTTAAACTTTAGAAGAGACATGAATAACATCATTAGCATTGATGAGGTGATGCAATATTTATTCGGCTCAGACCCATGGTTTTACCCACATCCATCCCCACCTTTTCTGGCATTCTGTACTACTAAGAAGCCTAGAGAAATAAGTTTTATTTTGACCTAAGACAGACATTGTCGCCTGATGCTTTAGAATAGTTATACATGGATTTTGGTTAGTGCTACATAGACTTATTAAATCTTCCTCTTTTCAAGAAATCATAATTGTAGGCAAAGCATGCATTTTATAATCTCCGGAGCGCACACACATTTTTTTTAAACGAATATCCCCAGAGAGACAAAGTTTCACGTCTTTGGCAGCGCCGGGGCAAAGGAAAATATTGGCATTTAGTCAGTGAGCAAAATATGGGTTGTAAGTGACTCCCCTGTTTCAGCTCAAATTCTAACCATGCCTATTTAAAAAGAAAAAATGCTTTGGGCTGAGAGTTCTAAGGAGGGATGGGATTTATCTCCATGGTTACGACCCACCGCAACCTTTTGATATGTTTTTGTGCGCTGTTGAATAAAAGAGCTATAAAATGTAATCGCTTCCTGGACACTGCGCCACACGTCAACCGAGCAGAACATTAGCACACCCTCTCTGCGTCAAGAATAGGACATGAAACTGATTAGCGGAGACTTGCAAAAACATGGGATTTCACCACGTTCAAGGTCACAGACGTACTAAGACAATGTAAATATTATTTTGGTTTCACTAGAACTTTAGGGATTTATTTATATTTAGGTAGCAGCCAGGATACTTATGTACTTTCCAACAAGCTGAAGCGTCGGACACTGTACCCCTGCATCGCTCCATGTTAGCAATCACCTATGATTCACTCAGGGCATGGTACTAACCGACACTTGCCCGCACTTGCCATTTCTAAATAAGTTAACCTTTTGAATTCTACGTTTCAGATCAGCAGATTCATGTCCATGAACAAGCTGAAGTATTTCTTTGCTGTGGACACAAGATACGTCGTGAAGAAACTTATGCTCCTAATGTTTCCATACACACATCAGGTAATCTGAGCTAGTGCCTCTCCGGGCGAGATTGTCTAGTTCACTGCAAGACGGGGGACAACATATCTAATAACAGACATGGGCATTTGTTTTGTTATGTTCAAACCTACATCCAAAAAGATAACCAGCACATTATCAACTCCACAGCATGCCCCAGCATGTTGTTTTATTTACACATTTAACACCATGGCTGATGTCACACGAGGCTAAGCTTAACCATTTCCCACACTCTTCACTTATTTCGATTGTTAATTATGTCAACAAGCTAGCCCCACTATTCCCTCACAATGTACCCGATACACTTTCACACAATAGTGTGAACTACATGTTTGCCACTGACTGTACTGCACTGTCTGCAGTCATACTGTTTTGGTCCCTCCAGACCTTCATCAAACATCTCATACTTTTGTAGATATTTTAGTTAACATATTTATGTTCAAAGCAATGGCTAATAATTACACTGTAATGAATTTACATCACTGTTTGGTGTTCGGCCAATTTACCTTACCTTATGTGCTTTCCCAAATCCACCAAACACATCTAAACAATGTGCTTGCAATGACCTATTTTTAGTGTCGTAACTATGTTTAATGTGTGTTTATGTTTGGTTTCTAGGACTGGGAAGTTCGCTACCATCGGGATACTCCTATGACGCCAAGACATGACGTGAACGCACCTGATCTTTACATACCAAGTAATTACGTTTCCATTTTTTCCACACTATGGGATAGGCCAACTAGTTCTGTGTGTTGACTGTTGTGTTTGTCTTTCTAGCAATGGCGTTCATTACATACATTCTGCTTGCTGGAATGGCCCTTGGCATTCAACAAAGGTACATTTTTGACTTTTTCCGAAAGCTGATGGGTGGAGCTAGTTGCCCAATATTCAATATTTTAATTTCTAAAGCTGCTCTCCTGGATAAAGTCTTTGTTTTCTGTTTCAGGTTCAGTCCAGAGGTGCTCGGACTGTGTGCAAGTACGGCTCTGGTCTGGATGATTATCGAGGTGCTGGTGATGTTGCTCAGTCTTTACCTGCTCACCGTGCACACGGACCTCTCCACATTTGACCTCCTTGCTTACAGCGGATACAAATACGTTGCGTAAGGATAACACACACACACACACACACACACACACACACACACACACACACACACACACACACACACACACACACACACA
>JAOPJL010000002.1:14986439-14996699 GCA_027123545.1 Trisopterus esmarkii
TGTGTGTGTGTGTGTGTGTGTGTGTGTGTGTGTGTGTGTGTTTGTGTGAGAGCAGCAGCATGTGAGTGTCCTTCACAAACAGTTTATGTTTGACGTCCACAGAGAGCTGCACTGCTAACCATGGTCCCCGGTCCGGTTCAAATCGTCACCGTGTGCAAGGAGGACCACTCCTTTGCGTTGGACACTGAGGCTCTGGGACGGATCCTCCTCGCCCCGGAGATCCGAGACAAACATGTTGTGGTTCTGTCTGTCGCCGGGGCCTTCCGGAAGGGGAAGAGTTTCCTGCTGGACTTCATGCTGCGTTACATGTATAGGACGGTACGTTTTGTTTGTGGTCCCACTGCCAATATTGAAAATGTACTTGTGTCCTGCTTATCCTGTTCTGCTTATTATACCACTGAAGAATTATAAAGGGCATATAAGTCTTTTGAATAGACGCATGCCTGGTCTCTGCAAACATGTGGAGAGACCAGCCAGAGTAAGGTTTTGAAAGCATCCGGCTGAAAAACCCCACCCTTCTGCCACACCCTCCAAAGCCACTCCTCCAAAACACATTACCATCTCACTAGGTTACGCAATAGGACTGCCTAGGCTTGTGTGAGACTCTGTCCTTGAGCAATGAGTGCACCGGGTGCGTGCAGGTAGCCCTAGGTAGATGGACGGGTAGGCCATCCATTTGGCCGAATTCAATGATCAGAAGTGGTTATCACAGGTCTGTGGCAGCCAAAGATATCCAATGTTTTTTGTTTTGTTCATCAGCATTTGATTTATTGATCGCAGATGAGATCTAAATAGAATTTCATCAAATAACTACAAAAAATGCATCTAAAATGAATTCCCTGCCTTACCTTTAAATATACATGATTGTTTTCTTTAGTGAGGTCAACCAGTATAAAATATCTATTATTTTAAGTAAGGTAACTTTTATACGCTAATAGAAAAACGTCAAAGATTTGTTTGTAGAAGTCTCCCTGGGTAAAGACATTGATGAATATGGATAAAGGTAAATGTATAAAAAAAAAAAATCTTTCTCAGTCGGATGAAAACTGGCTTGGAGGGGATGAAGAGCTTCTGACTGGATTCTCATGGAGGGGGGGTTCAGAACCAGAGACAACCGGCATTCAGCTCTGGAGTGAGGTCTTTCTCGTCCAGAAGAGCGATGGAACAGAGGTATGTCAATGTGTACACCTGGTGCGATGGCTCAACCAGTAAAAATGTTTTTGTATATAACATTTTTGTTTTGCTTATTACTGACATGTGTTTCTAATACCAACATGCTTTTTGTAAGCAGGCTGTTAATAATTGCTTTTTGCTGAAACATCTGTAACTCATAAATAGATAAATAGATAGGTATGTTAATTTGTTGTCACGTGGGAAAATAACTTTGTTGCAGCACGGCAAGAAAAACAACAAACTCAAGATAGACGGAAACACAGTGCACATAGTTCATATAATAACAATCCACACATTCTAAAAAAGGTTTTCTTGAGGGCTGGAGAGTTAAAAAGGTAAATCTATCATCGAGCACCTTACCATACAAGGGCTGTATTACTGTATCAAAGGGTCAGTCTCTGTCCTGTCACTGCAATCCTAGTTCATTTAGTTTATTTAGTTGATTCAGTATCTCTTATTGTCCATAGTATTCATGTAGATCTATCATTTTTTTATAATCCTGTTTATGCTGTATGTGTATGCTATGCGTGATGTTTTTAATGCTACTGTGACCTTGAATTTCCCTTTTGGGGATCAATAAAAGTATCTATCTATCTAAAGGACACATTGAAAAGTCGGATGGCAGTGGGCCTGTAGGACCTCCAATGTTGCTCTGTGGGACACTGAGTCCCTTGCCCCTCTGCCTGACCCGAGTGTTGTGGAGCGGATGAGTGGCGTTGTCCATAATAGCAGTTTGGTCACCATCCTCCTCGCTTCAATCACTCTGACCAAATGAAAGCCGGCCGGCAGACTGCTTTCTTAGGCAGTGGGATGGTCGGTCCAGTTGGCACGCGATTTTAATGCCGCTGTACCAACACGCATCCGCATGGAACATGTGCAGCATTGTCCTGCGTGCATTGACGGACCCCATCCTCCTTCGTAAAGTCCAAACCTAAACATGTGTTTTTTGGGGGGGGTGGGGGGGATCAACTTGGAGTTCGGTTTTTAATGGAATTATCATTTTTTTATGCAATTAAATATTTGTCTGCAGGTGGCAGTGTTGCTGATGGACACCCAGGGAGCTTTTGACAACCAATCCACTGTAAAGGATTGTGCCACCATCTTTGCCCTGAGCACCATGACCAGCTCAATGCAGGTAATTTTATATCATCAATCATGCTTAATGTAATGATGCTTGATTATTGAAAAAGTGAATGGTGCCTGAAGTGCCGCTCTATAATGTGCTGTGGTCCTCATGTGTCTCTTCTAGATCTACAATCTCTCCCAGAACATACAAGAAGATGATCTGCAGCAGCTTCAGGTTTGTGCGGTTTAGCAAAAGGAAGGATGACCCTGTCAATGAGATTGTTTGAGATACCATTGCACTGGTGAATGTTAACATTTTGGTGGAGGAAATGGCCATTTAGTATCCTAAGCCAGTTTCAGACGAGACAATGGATGCCATTCTAATTACTGTGCTTCAGTTCAGAGCGTAGGCAAATGATGACAGCCTGCATGCTAAATGTGTTGGCACAATGCATGAAAGAAACAGCCAGTCTAGCTCCTCTGGAGTGAGCAAAATACAACATAACTATAGCTAACCATATTGAAATAGTTTCCCTATAACTAACTCAAATAGTGTGTATCCCTTACTTTGCAGAATCTAGTCTGTGGTCTACTTTTTATCCTTGTACTTTTTTAGCATCGAGTTGGTGCATTTGTGTATGCTTACTTTTGTTTCCATACTCGTGCTAAAACTAACTGGTTATTCTCGGAATGGAATTTGTCCAGTTCTTCTGGTTTCTGGTCTTTATACTTGAAGTGATTGTTCAATATTCATCCTCCCTTTAGGCGTTTCTCGATTAACCTGATGCTAATCGCATGACGAATATTCACTACAAGTAGCCATTGTGTTATTTGTCAGTCACTCAACCACTCCTTTATAGCTGATTAAAAACATATATACAGAAAGTATGTTGGAAAGATGTGCATAACCCTATTCGGCCACAAGGCCACTCCATTTCCACTGAATTGTTTTCTATTTTCTAACAACCGCTGACTTATCTCTCACGTACAGCTGTTCACAGAGTATGGACGACTTGCCTTGGATGAAATCTTTCAGAAGCCATTCCAGGTGAGGAAAACCTCTCTACTGTGTCCCAAATGTTTCTAATTTCCACCGTACTTGAATTAGATGCCATTCAGATGAATGCCTTTTTTTTAAGTCATGAATCTGAATCTATGATGGATTTTGTTTCTTCCTAGTTCACTTAAGGTTTTTCCCTCTTTCAACAGTCCCTAATGTTCCTAATCCGGGATTGGAGCTTTCCCTATGAATACAGTTACGGGCTTAAAGGTGGCAAGGAATTCCTTGAGAAAAGATTACAGGTAACGGGTTTTGCATTTGCAGTGAATTGAGCCATACAGAATATTTGTACCAGCTCTCTAGAAGTATTATCATTTGGGTTTGATGAACCATGTTGTAAATTTAAAATTATAAGTATGCAGGAAGTGTGACCCTCTCGGACGCAGCCATCAACACTCCCCAAATCCCCACGTAGGGTGTGTTCATCTTGATGAAAATTAAAACATGTCGCTGCATGTTCACTTTCTGAAAGAAATGAGACACTGAGGCATCATTTCTTTAGATATCCACACAAAACTATGGGTGAGGTCCTTGATGCGCCCAACTGGTTATAGATCCCCGGGGTTCTCTGGAGCCGACTTGTGATTGATTGAACAATGGCTTCTCATTTGTGTAATAATATTTGCGCCTAAATCTGCCAAAACTCTGCCATTTTTAAAACAGAATAATACCATAAGGTCTGGCAGTATTAAGGAGTATGTCCACAAAATTGTGGCTCATTTGGGTTTACGGGTCAGATTTCACAATTCTTCCAATGTCTTCCAAAACTTATAAGGTACAGAAAAAACTTTGCAGGTGTACATTATGGTTCCTTGAGGCAAACAGGTCAAATAAGGCCCAAATGACATGTTTCACATTTTTTGACCATGAGTTATAGCGCCCCTTGTGGTCGTAGCGGCAGCAAACCTTTTGGAGACACCCTTACTTCCAGTCTTCATAGGCCCATTTAATTGGACACCTAACTCAGTTGTTCAGGTTTGGAGTGGTTGATATTAGCGGTTTTTTTTGCCCTATTCCCTTTCCCTATTAATCACAATAGTAGTGGCTTGCTTTGCAACCACACTAATGAGAAAATACAACCAACTGGTTGGTGGAGATTGACAAAAAACCTTGGATTTGACACTTATTTATTTCTGCATCCCACTATTATTTAGTTCTGACAAAATAGCATTGGTTATATGTTGAAGATATGTATTAAAGATCTAGACGTTAAGACTTGCACCATTTTGGGTGAACTGGCCATTTTTTTACTGCCCATCGTTAACTTGTTTCCTTCCTTCCTTCCTTCCTGCCTTTCCTTTCAGGTCAAGGATGCTCAGCACGAGGAGCTGCAGACCGTGAGGGAGCACATCCACTCCTGCTTCACCGACATCTCCTGCTTCCTGTTGCCCCATCCTGGCCTGAAAGTGGCCACCAGCCCTTCCTTCCAGGGCCAACTCTATGGTCAGCCCTTAACTCTTTGCTTATAATACGAGGAAGGGCCTACCATGCTCTGTGAAAATGTTATATTATTGGTGTGATTTGCAATGCAACATAGTATTTGTGTGGTATGCTGATGCTGGCACACATCAGCATGTGTGCCCAACTGTTATATTTATATAGGGGTCAAGGGGGGGCCCTTATCCAGCTTTGTTATAAAGAAGCTTATTACGCGGCTCTTCTCAATGCTGTGCAATGCTGTGTCCCTTACATAGCACACAGCTGTGCTACATCGAACATGCTATAACATGCTATAACATGCCTGCTTTAACGTCTGCTTCGTAGGATTGCTGTCACACGTATTGTCTTCCAAAAATGCGGCCTCTTATACATATTAAAAGTATTAAGCATTATTGTTGAACGTGTCATGAGTCATGACTGACGTGTCTCACTAGATGTGGCCCCGGAGTTTAAAGAGCAGCTGAGGAGCCTGATCCCGGCTCTGCTGCATCCTGACAATCTGGCTGATAAAGAGATCAACAGCAACAAGGTCACATGCAGGGGCCTGCTGGAGTTCTTCAAGGTGACGTCCCCTCCCTTGGTAGACCTGCCGCTTAATAGACCCTCTGAAGAATAAGTCCCGCCTCCAAAGCTTGCGGTTCCCTGGGTCAAATGTCTATGGGAAATAAACGTGGGTGTTTTTTGAACGATCGTACGTAACAGACTCTGTAGGTGGCGGAGAAGTCAATGCTGCGTCACGTTTTGAACTACTACTACTACTTCTTCTGTACAGATCATGATAGTTAATTAACTTTAACGGCACCGACAATCCAAAACTCCAGTGGAAACTAGATGGAAAAAGTATAGTTCAAGACGTGATGCAGCTTTTGCTTCTCCGCCACCTACAGAGTTTGTTATGTACGATCATTCAAAAACCCCATGTTATTTCCCCATAGGCCCAGGGAACCGGGAGCTTCAGAGGCGGGACTTAGTCTTCAGAGGTCAATCTGAATCGGCACTCTCAGCGCTGACACTGGGTGCTTCTGTACTTCCAGGCATACATCAAGATTTACCAAGGAGAGGACTTGCCACATCCAAAGTCTATGCTACAGGTGGGTTTCTAATGGACATGGTTTATGTTTTCGGTTAAATTACTCATTACATTTCTAATAAAGAAGGTAAGCTACATTACTCGTAAGCAACCAAGCAATGACAGGACAGGATTCTCCTGGGTAATAATTAAACTTTACACAAAAAGACAATACACAAAAACAGCACTGGGGCTTAGCAGCGACTAGGAAGTCCTGACATAAGTGAATGCTTTGCCAATCAATCAGCAGGGTCTGTGGTGATGTTCATATAAATCACCATTTTAGTAGGTTAGTGATTGATGGTCAAGACTACAAACCACGTCTGTGGTTTAGCTTTAAGAGGTCTATCTATGACTTTTACACATTTCCCGATTTTGATCTCTTTACTAGAAAGTATTTCTGAAAGTTCCACTCAAAAAAGGGTATTTTTCCTTATTTTTCTTCTGTTCAATGGATCCCACCACATGTTGCTACCATGATTCCGGGTTCCATTAGATCACATCGGATTTAGAACTTTACAAAAGGAACTCTAGGTCTTTTCTTTTTTTTAAAGGCAGAAAAACAAATGCAATGTATTATTATTATTATTACATCATAATCACCCTTTTATTTTTTATTAACGCTATTATTTATTAACTACACATGACTCATGTCTTTTTATGACGTTCTTGTTCCAAAGGCAACGGCAGAAGCCAATAACCTGGCAGCTGTGGCCACGGCCAAAGACCAATACTACAAGAACATGGAAAAGGTGGGTCAGTGGTTTGAGAAGTGAAGGGTGGAGTGATTTATGCCTGGACAACATTGTGCTGTTTTCTGTGAGATTCTAAGGAATGAATGTAGCCGTTATAAATTGGCCTTCTGTGGATGAATTACCCATGAGGAGCTTTGGAAATGGTAGTTATGTGGAATTAAGTCTGTAATTCAAATTAATTCACGTAAGATAAATAAAAAAGGCAGATTCTTAGGCAATCATTTGAGCATTTTAACAGACTTCATTTATGTTCAAACTGTGCCTCAAATCAACAACATTTTTGGATGGTAGTCAAATCTTTTTTCTTTAAATGTGTTTAATGCAAATCACATTTTTGGTCTCCATATACAATTCAGTAATTTAGCAAACTCTTTAAACCAAAGCGACATATTGTGAGTCTTAAGCCCATTTTTTACAAGTAGCTCCAGTTCAATCACTGGGATAACATTGCAGGCACTGTTAGGGAATTACACTAGTTACACCGCTACATTTAGGAATATTTGTACCTTGCACTCGTTTACACATGGCATGGCTATGCCAGGTTATATCGGATATACCTTTCTCATTTCCAGTAAAGTAGCTTGTTACGATAAACAGTCGCAGATTTCACATATGCGTCTCATTGGTTCACTCACTCTGCGCTTACGGACGGATCCCTTATTTCAGAACCCGTCCTGAAAAAAAGAAGCTGGTTTCAAATACGTCCAGTCGCTGATTTTATATACGTCCATTATTATATTCGTAAAAGAGGTTTAGTTGCAATTAGGGACTAGGTATCTGCAGCCATTTTTGAGTTTCAACTCTCCTGCGAACGGTTGACTCTGTGTTGAGTGTATGGGTGTGGAGTGTAACTCCGAGCTGCGCTCCTGTGTCTCACTAGGTGTGTGGCGGAGACGTCCCTTACGTCAACCCGGACTCCCTGGACGAGAAGCACATCTTCTTCTTCAACGAGGCCCTCCACTCCTTCTCCTCCACCAAGAAGATGGGCGGCAGTGAGTTTTGTGAGCGCTACCGTCACCAGCTGGAGATAGAGCTCCAGGAGATGTTGCAATCGTTCAGCAAACACAACCAAGTACGTGAAACACACACACACACACACACACAGATACGCACACACTCATGCAGTTGTCGCGTTGCAGTGCATGTTCGTTTGAGTTTATATATATTTTTTTTTCCTATGAATTCTGTGCAAACGCAGGTAGTACTTTGCTAAAGGAATCATTAAAATACACTGTAAACTCATGGCCTAGTCTGTGTGCGTGTTGAAAATCCCCCCAAATAATGAGTTTCTTCATGTGTTTCCTTTTTTCTTCTAGTCAAAGAATCTGTTCAGTGCCTTCCGGACGCCCGCAGTGCTGTTTGTCCTGGTCTGCTTCCTGTACGTGCTGTCGGGTGTGCTGCTGTTTATCGGTCTCACTACGATTGCCTTTGCGTGTGACTGTGTGGTGGGGCTGGCCATGGTCGCCATGCTCACCTGGGCCTTCATCCGCTACTCTGGCCAGTACCGGAGTGTCGGCGGCGCCATTGACCAAGCAGCAGGTGTTATCCTGGAGCAGGTAAGGGGCTTCAACCGTCCAAACTGTCCATACTACCCAATACCAACTCTCCAACTTGGTATTGGGTCATGGATGGGTACTGGGTGTGGCTGGGATTCAGGAAGTTGCAAGGGCTGTTTATCAGCGTTACACATATATCTGTATCTGTTTTATAAAAGGCCACAACCCAAAGCAAAATTGGTGTTAACCTTTTTGTCTCGTCAAGTCTTTTATTTAACCATCTTGTTTATGTTATAATTGGTTCAAATTGTTTGAAACAAATATAACAAACCTTTTAATAGCATTCTTCAATTACCCTGTGATTATCTTTAAACTATCCCTCGTGGCATTCTAGATATCCGATGTAGATACTAGGTTTGTTTACAAGGGAATTGTCTACAGACTGGTTTTAGAAGCCTCTAATGCAGACATTAGAAATGGTTAAGCATCATGTAAAAAGTTAATATTTGTTCTGCTTTGTATCTCCAGGCCACCGTTGTGGTGAATAAATCAAGAGGCACCAATGTCTCTCCAAAGATGAAATCCAGCTAGAGGGTCTCCTGACCTTCATAGTCCTGATGCAACGCAAGCAGTGCACAACACACACACACAGCACTTACATAGGCTTCTTCTTGCTACCCCTGCAGGCAACTCCACAGCAAAAAAAGTCATCCAGACTAAGTCATCACAGGGTGAAACTATGATGCTGGTTCACCAGCATCTCTTTATATGCACAATATTTTACTCTTAAGAAGTCCTATGAGGAAAGAGATCAAATTCCTGTTCAGGACAATAACTCAAGGTTGTTGTGTTCCTTACTGCCGTTCTTGTACATGTTTACATTAGTCTGTACAGACACTTCTGTCTACGTACATCTCTCAGCACAAGCAGTGAGGGGTTTGGACCTTTCTATTGAATGCATGGGACCATTTGTTGAGGACCATTGATGCAGAACAATTTGCTAGAACATGCTCGCTTTAATTCCATATAATACTCATTATTTTATTGCTGTTGTTTCCAAGCTTGGTGGCCTTAAATGCATTCCAATCCCTCTCGATTATTTTTGAAATGTCTGACATAAATTCCATTTTCTATGACATGATTAACTTTTGAAATGGAAACAAAGCACTTTTGTATGTGTTTCGTATAAATGACTATGCTGCTTTAACTAAATAAATATGCAAGTCTGAAATGGCTTTCATGTAAAATGGGTTGTTTTAAATCTGGGGACCCCAAAGATGACGGCTTGGTTGCATACTAGACTGTCTTAAAGCTTTCCAGTCAGCCAAAGAGAGTGTTTGGAACGGTGTGCTTCTAAGCTACATATTCAGGAACTTCCTTTGTCTTTTGCTCTATACATATATATTAATAAAACATAATGCTGTTGAGAAAAGGTTTTATCCATGTGTAATGCAAATACAACATTGTATTGTTTACTGTCATTTAATAGCAATGCGCAGAATTCCTTCTCCATAACTGAATATTTTCACCCCAATCAGGATCATTGTTTCATTCTTCAGAGACGCCGGTGTATGAGTACCTCTTGAACAAACCGCAGCAGCACTCTTGATATTTCTCTTGCATGTATCTTTAATTTGTCTTGAAGATATTGGCATAACATTCACATTCAAATAACTCTTCTATGCATGTTGGTAGATTTCTGTCAGTGTAAATTGGCTTTATTTAATTTATTTTCAATATATATTTCACTATATAATTGATTATCAGCAATATAATCAATGTTAAAAATTAAAGAGAATTTTAAGAGGTAGTTTGCACATTTTATGTTCTCCATACCAGATAACGTTGACCAAATTTTCTCTCTACATCTCCATTGCCTTTTGAATTCTAAAAGTAGTCATCAAATATTGCATATTGGTTGTTATCTTTTACAGAATGATGGCCCAGGATTTAATTATTTGAAAGCTTTTATAAATTATTAAACCCAAGGGATATTACCTGTGTCTGTTTTTTTTTCTCCATTTTTAACTAGGTTAAAACAAGGGAGCCTTGAGTTTGATGAAATGAGGAGATTGAGATTGTGGAGGTTGACCAGGGCCCCGTTTCCCGAAAGCATCGTTAGCCTACGTGGATCGTGAAGTCCATCGTACGAGCGTCGTTGAGTTTTCACCCCGTTTCCCGAAAGCATCGTTGCTAACGAGC
>JAOPJL010000002.1:15037172-15047968 GCA_027123545.1 Trisopterus esmarkii
GAGAGAGAGAGAGAGAGAGAGAGAGAGAGAGAGAGAGAGAGAGAGAGAGAGAGAGAGAGAGGGGGGGGGAGAGAGAGAGAGAGAGAGAGAGAGAGAGAGAGAGAGAGAGAGGGGGGGGGCAGAGAGAGAGAGAGAGAGAGAGAGACAGAGCGAGAGAACAAGAGAGCAAGATAAATATTTTTACACTATAAACACACACTCATATAGCTATATCAAACAAAATAAAACATACATATTAAAATAGAACATACACAGTAGTATTACAGATTTATCTACAAGAATATAATAAAATGCACATTGATAAACCTTGTGTTCTGGTTCTTATGGTTGTTTTTGCTGTGCAGCACTTTTTGTAAGATGCTTTGGATTAAAACAAAATAACTTAATGTATACATGTCGATTAGTCCCAAGCCTAGACAGTCATCTTTTAACAGAATGACCATCTCTGCTCACATGTGAGTGGTACCAGACTTTTCAGTGGTTCTTCCACCAATGGAAACTAACAGAATAAGGTGTGAGAGATGTGTCTGAGATGCCCATATTACTCTTCACCTCTGCTGTCAAATCACAGCACACTGAATGGTTGTACCAATGGCTGTGTGGAAGTACTGCCCCCTTGACACTAGACTGATCTCTAGAAGAGCATGGAGGTGTGCAGGAGGTGAATTCTGAAAAATGAAACTCAAGTGTAGCTCTTCAGAGAAGGGTTCCCCTTATCCTGTGGGGCCCCTTATCCTACCCTTTGACACAACCTCCTCCTCAGCTGTAAGCATTTTCAACAGCTTGTGGTTGGAACGGTTCTCAACTCCATCTTCAAATTGATCTCTGACCCCTGCGTATCCCTGCATGATATTAATCAACGTCCCATTCTTCTCTGGTCTGGAACGGCAGTGCGGTTTAGAGGTTTCTGTCTGTGCTTACTGTCCTAACCTGGAGAGCAGCACCTAGCCAGCCCTGAACCACAATGTTCCTCATCTCTTTATGCCCCTCCAGAGACTAGGGGACATGATGGTGTAGTGGTTAGGTTGCCTGACTCCCAGCCAAAAAACCAAATCCACCCACTTCCCTCTTGCGGTTCCACCACCGCCACAAACACCACTTAACCCGAGACGGAAATCAAAGGGGGAAAAGGCAGCTGCAGGGTGGTGGGGGGGGGGGGGCAAGAGAGAAAGAGAGATAGAGAAAGAGATAGTGATTGAGAAAGAGGGCATAGGATGGGAAATGTAGAGAATGTTTATGTGTGTTTTTGCGGTTCTATGTGAGTACATTCAATTGTGTTTTATATTTGTCTGTTACTATCACTGTGTATTCATTTGAACATGAATATATGTGTGTCTGTATTTTCCCCACAACAAGATCCACACCAGAGTACAGGGACACAGTCAGCCATTGGTGTAACTTCAGCATCATTCACCATGATGTCTTTGATGAGGGCTACCCCACACTATCCACACCTGTCGGGTCCACTGTGACCTAGATTAACCCAGCCAAGCTAGAGTACTGGAGCATGTCTTGATACCATATACTCTTTGTCTAGTATGACGGCTTACTGGAGCATGCATGTGTCCTTCTAAATGCTGAATCATTTGTTGGGAAAGTCTCCTGTGTAAGTGGTAAATAGTACCTCAATATGATGTGTTTGTTTGTATGTGTGAGAGAGAGAGAGAGAGAAAAAAAAGAGAGAGCTTTTCTCTGTCTGGTTTTACCCAACGCCCTGTCATGGCTATCCTAGTTCCTAGCTCCAATTACTTTGACCGGCTACGACAAACAAGATTCAAGATTCAAGATTCAAGATGGTTTTATTGTCATATGCGCAACAATTACAGAGAATTACAGTCGCTGGCAATGAAATTCTTATGTCTTGGGCTCCTCCAACAGTGCAGTAATAAAAAAGAATATATATATATATATAAATATAAATAAAAAAATTATAATAATAATAATAAAAGAAACTACAACAATAACAATAGTAATAATAATAATAATAATAATATTAATAATAGAATAATAGAATTAAGTGTATGAGCAGAGACCTAAATACAAAACTAAATAAATGTAAATGTGGAATGTAAAAAGTAGAATGTCAATGTCAATGTCATTCTTGTTTCATTGGTTTAAAACTTGGCTTAGGCCTATATGTCCACCCAGACTTCCTCAGTCTTCTCTAAATTGATAGTTTATGTTGGCACACCTATAAAGAGAGATTAAAGAATACACACCTGAAAGAGCTGTGTAATCACCCATCACCCTTCTTTTAATCCACACTAATCAGTAAGGACTATGTTTGCCCCAACTACTATTGGTCCTGGTTAGTGCTTTTGATCTTGAAGCGATAAACTGACCAGTTCAATACGTTTTACTTAAGGTTTGTATATGTTGGTCCTGGTAACTTTTCTTTACTCTCAACAGCTAGATTATTACTCCCAGAAATGAAGATGGTGTCAATATTAAAGGTACATGTTTGTAAATTGTGGTAAAGTAAGAAATCTGCACAATTATTTGTGCCACACAAAGAATTAATGTTGACAACAAAATATTACAGGGTGTTTCCTTCAAAATGTTTTAATTTTTCAAATCTTAAACTGAACAATAAATGATGGTTTTGAATGGTTTTGGACTCAGCACACTAAGATGGGACTTGAACAATCCCTGACTCATGAGGTCAGTGCCATAACGATTAGGCCACTGCGTTGAGTGCAATTAGTTTTTCGACAATAGAATTGTGCTGAGAAACTTAGAAAACTTTTCAGAGATCCAAACCAATGACCTACATCTAATCCTAGCCTATCAGATCAGTCAAAGGGTTCTGACGCACACATTGATGTTGCTAATGGTGCGTTCACGGTCACGCTTACTCGTGTTCCCGACAGCGACCGTTCATGTGCACTGTTGGGAATCTGAGAGCGCATCAAGTTCTTCACAGCAGGGTTTTTAAATCCAATAATAAACAGTCAGAACTAAACAGAAGTCAGTAGGATCAGTTTCAAGTTGGCACACCTTTATTTCCTTGTAGCTGTATCACCTAGGCCTACTATCCTTTGCTTTTATTTATGAGAAGCACATTGTATTGCCACTGTATGGAAGGCTACACGTGCCCTTATCTAGAGCTGGTTAACCAGTACACAACGTTTAAAACTGAGCAAAGTCGATGCCAACAGACAGTTACAATGTCTATCAATAGTAAAATATGTGATATGATGGTTGATTCTTGTATATTAGTAAAACTTTCATGTACGGCCATGTTCATGCGGGGCAGAGTAAACCATACATCACCAACTGGGCAACTCTTGACTAAATCTGGCCCCAGTTGCCGAACGGAAGTGAAATCATCAGAGCGTCATGAGGTGTCATTCACACCCTCTTCCCGATGTCGTGAAAATGTTTTCCCCATAATTCCCAGCGATGTGAACGCACCATAAGATAAGATGCTGTAAACATTGACAGCATTAAAAAGGTTTGTGAATATAACATCCTTTCACATGAAGGCTGCTCTTCAAAGATAAAGCATTGCTGGACATCATAAAGGATGACAGGTGAATTGGGTGTGTGAGTATTATAGAATTGGGCAATTATTTACTATAAGATTACCTTTCCTTTTAAAATAATGTTTTCACTTGGTAAAAGTTTGCATATACTCTTCACCCAACACATAAGGCCTGTAATAATATGAATGAGGGAGTTGTATTAACTATTGTACAGTATTTGATCAAGGTAAAACCAGGTATTAGCAGAGGATGGTTTCGATCCATCGACCTCTGGGTTATGGGCCCAGCACGCTTCCGCTGCGCCACTCTGCTCTGGTGGTGGTAAGAGACACTGAGATAGTGGATCCAGACATAGGGGTACGAAAACAAATGTGTTTGTTAATTTTGGTACACCATACAATTTGTTATTTTATTACAAAATTAACATGCACAGATAACAGGGGACACACATGGATAGTTGGATCTAAACATCAAATTATCTGACTATAGTCAGTTATGTAAGCCTGCCAAGTCTAATATTGTATTTAGTATTGTCTTACAATATATAAGAAAATAGACCAGATATAGCAGAGGATGGTTTCGATCCATCGACCTCTGGGTTATGGGCCCAGCACGCTTCCGCTGCGCCACTCTGCTCTGTATATCAATTTAAACACAAGCTTATAAACCTTACAAGTACAATCATTTGCCCAACTGCACAAAGACGCTGGATCTAGACATAGGGGTATGAGGACAAAATTTTGTTTGTTAATATTGATACACCATACAATTTGTTATTTCATTACAAAATGAATATGCACCGATACCAGTGGACACACATGGATAGTTGGATCTAAATATGGCACTATCTGACTATAGGCAGTTATGTAAGCCTGCCAAGTCTAACATTGTATAAGCATTGTCTTACAATGTACAGTGTTTTGCCAATGTACATGGCAAAACACCAGTTTATAGCAGAGGATGGTTTCGATCCATCGACCTCTGGGTTATGGGCCCAGCACGCTTCCGCTGCGCCACTCTGCTGGTTGACAGGGTGACACAAGCTTTGTCCACTCAATTTCATATTCTCAGTTCTGAGATTAGATTAACCAATGTATAATAACATAGTTTATTTTTACGGTTTAAGACTAGTAAAAGACAGGAAAATAAATCTTTCCGAGATTAACTTTTCGGCTAAACGGAAAAACAGGCTACCAGAGTAATAGTTAGTCGGCTACTTTAGGCATCCAAACGAATGGTTTTGGATTAAAACCTATATTTTACAGTCTATGATTAAAACTTAAAAAAAAACTTTACTGTTTTGTCGTTTCCATCAACAACGAATTGTCTTCCTCTCAGATGACGGTGGCGGTGTTGAGCCGCTGAGAAGCTCTCGGTCTCCATTCCGCGTGATTAAACAGCGAGAACAACCATGCTGTCGAGTTCTTGGATCGCCGCTTGACTAGTGCCGCAAAGGTAAAAACAATGCGCAAACCAGAGACATTGTTAACATTACTTTATACCAGGGACAGTACACAAAAAGACTAATATAGACCACATTGACGTTGTATTTCCGTGTAGCAGAGTGGCGCAGCGGAAGCGTGCTGGGCCCATAACCCAGAGGTCGATGGATCGAAACCATCCTCTGCTATTTTTTGATATTTTGCCATAATACAAGATTGTACAAGACCATACCTATACAATATTACACTTTCTATTCATGTATTCAACCTATTCTGTCTAACCTCTGGTTTTTATTAACAATAAACTATCCTAAAGTAGAAAATGCAGGAAATGGCCAATTTCCTTGACATCTTGAATGTGTGTGCGTGTGTGTGTGTGTGTGTGTGTGTATGTGTGTGTGTGTGTGTGTGTGTGTGTGTGTGTGTGTGTGTGTGTGGTTGCGTGCGCGTGTGTGTGCATGCGTGCCTGTGTGTGTGGAATTCTCAATCAAGAGTATCTATACAAACAACTACAGACAACCTATAGTTCTATGGAGGTTTTTCTGTGTTTCTCTGCTTGGCTCTCCTCTTCCCTCTGCATTACTTCAGTTCAGAGGGACGTTGAGGTCCCAATTCTTCCAAACTTTGCCGAACTGTTCCGGATTCCATAGGTGAAGTAGATAACAAAGCCTAGAGAATGAACACAGACAAGCCAGAGACAAACCAATAAAAACTTAACTTAAAATAAATTACTTTTTTCAAATATCTTTACTTACTACTTTCATAAGTCCTCAACGTGTGTGTTGTGTTTTAGTACAATGAAACACAAACTCATACATACCAACTGCAATCCACACAGCAAGTGGAATCCAACTGTTCAGGCTCAGCTGCATCATGAGACCGACGTTAAGGAAGATGCTGATCAGTGGCAGAACAGGTACCAGTGGCACCTTTCAGCGGAACACACACAAATATTAAGATTTGGATGATTTTAAAGTCAAATATAGAATAATTTCTCAAAAGATCAGGTTTTGTTCAACAGAGAAACAAATGGCTTGTTGTGATGAAATTGGTGATTAACAGTAAAGAGTGAATGAAAAGGGAAATTACTACAAGGTTGAGGCCTACCTTGAACGAATACATCTCTCTGGTCTGAGGCTGCCGCCAAATAATGACCAGGCACAGGAACGATAGTAGGGTCAGAATTGCACAATTAGCAACCACTGAATACTGGCCCATCATCAACTCATTCCAGCATATACCCAGAACTGAGCAAAGCATGAGGATCAGAACTACTACAGGGAATAAGGAAATATGAACATGTTAGAAAGAGTACTTATTTCTTTATCTTACAAGATTATCATATCATCATGATAGCATTGAACCAATCAATAACAAATATTTTTCACAGAGCACTAATCTTCTATTGCTAAGTATCAGCGTAATCCAAAATGGGAGCTGTCCTTTTGACTGGACATTGAGTAGGTCTACAAAAGGATATGAGACTAGGAAACCTTACACAGGACAGCAGTGGTGCCGTAAGCAATGCTCCCTGATAGTTTTGTTGGGATGTCCGTCCAGGGTCGCAGCAGTCTCATTAGAGTGAATTCCTCCACAAGCTCTTTAATGGGTTCCTTCCTCTCACGTTCAATCTTTTGATCACTGCCTGCCTCAGGCAACGTCCGTGCTTTGAGGCCATCATCCGGAGCACTAGGTTGGTACCTGAAACCAAAAGAGCATAACAAGAACCTTCACTTTACTATTTGCTACTATTGTACACTGTGGACATTGGAGTTATAACCTAAAACCTTTCAGGTTGCATCCCAGAACCTTTGGGATTCATATTAAGAAACACTACCACTACAAACACCGTGAAATATGGTAGCACATACAGTACATATATACCTTTATATATAGACAACAACATTGGACTAACCTGAGAACAAGCACACAAAGAGCCACCAGTGTATAGGCTAGCAGAGTCCCTATTGACATCAGGTCCACCAGGACATCCAGGTCAAAGAGCAGCGCCATGGGAGCTGCAATGGTGGAAACAGTCCCACCACAGTTCACTGGAGTTTGGAACACCGCACGACTGGTAATGTGAGGTCAGAGGTTTGAGCGAAACAAGAAACATTATATTAAGGAAGCGTAGGAAGGATTACAGGACATAAACCCCTCTCACCTGCCACCACACCGGATACTACTGTGGCCAGCAAAGGCGTCTTGGTTTTCTCACAAATTTGCGAGAGGGAGCTGAATATGAGGCCGTCGGATGCCATAGCATGGATCACGCGTGGCAAGGGGAGCATGCATCCGAGCAAACTGAGGCCCAGGATCAAACAAACAGAACCATTAACATAAGCTAGTTCGGTCTCTAATTGCACATAGAAACAGTCAGTTATCCCAGCCAGTTACTTATTAACATGGGCCATCAAGAAAGTTGCCATCATAATGTAAATAAATTACTCATTAACATGCAGATTTGGTCTCGTTTGTGTCTCATAATGTAAATGCGAAGTGGGTGGGCCAGGTTCAGCCTGAAGGTCTTTTGAACGGGTCTCTATTTATGGGCAACATTAGACAGTAAAAAATGAAAAAGGACAGCAGATTCAACTGGTGGGATTCCCAGAAACCAGAGGGTGATAACCATACTAAATTGTTAAATAGTGATGGTAAATTGATGATCACAACAAGTGTACTTGAGATTAGTATGGACACTGGCTCAAGAAGAGATGAATGTCGCTTGTGTCTCCTTGGCCTTCGTACCTCGTTGAGAGGGCGCAAAGGGAGCCCACAGCGACCACGTAGCGGCCGTGTGCCAGGTCCACAAAGTCGAAGGCTTTGGGCAGGGGGGTCTGCATGTCTAGTAGGTAGTAGGGCATCATCAGGGTGAGGGCTGCGGACACCCCGGAGTAGGCCACGAAACAGCAGAGCAGCGAAGCCACAATGCTGATGGGGATGGACTGCTTAGGGTTCAGGGCCTCTTCAGCTGTGGGTAAAAAAGAAAAGCATGTACTCTCAGCCCGAGGACATCACCAGAGTGCACTAACGTTTAAAGGACGTTGAACCTTCACACCTGACGCAGCGATGCAGTCGAAGCCGACAAAGGCGTAGAAGCAAGTTGCCGCCCCGGACAGGATCCCTCGGAGGCCAAATGGCGCAAAACCACCAAGGCCGAATCCCTCCTCAATGAGTCTAGATTGAGTATTGACACAGAGCATATACAGTATGTAATGCATTGGGTGAAATGCAGGTAGCGTGCACCTGAGTAGTTTTGTTTTTCCGTGACTGCGTTGTCTCACTCTGGGTCTGTAACATTGGTGGCCTCGATGAAGTTGTCCAGGGTGAGACTCCAATTCGCCCGGTCTCCCTCCACCACGCCCGAGACGAACACAAACCCCAGCACCGTCACATTGATCCCCGTGAAGATCTTGCCCATCAGTGCCGACTCGCTCACGCCAAATGACAGCAGTGCTGCGTGGGCGTTAACACTCAGTCAAAGCCAAACAGACCTTCTGGCTCTGCTGAGATATTCATCACACAAAGAAATGCCAATGCTAACTACATCACTACTTAGTCATTTATTAGCACACACTTTCACCCAAAGCGACTTGAATGATTTCACACACAGACAGATTAAGGAGCAGCGAGGAGTAAGACATCTAGCTAAAGGATGCAAACAGGTAGGTGCTTTGAGAAGTGGGAGAGGATTGAACCCATCACCTTCTGGTTGGCAATCACACACCCCATTCCCACTACACTATCCTGCCTCCTACTGGGATCTTAGCATCTCAACATGTCAGAATAAACTCACTATACTGTTTAGCGTGTACCAATTAAGAATATCCCAATAACATCAATCAAGGTGTTGCCTGACCTGTGACCAGAACGATTAACAACACAGCCAGTACGTCAGGGTATTCAGAGAACATAGTCCCGGGAAGGTTTATCGGAATGGAGTTTTCGGTCCACTGCGAGATAGTCAGGCCGACCAGGTTATCAAACGTTAAGCTCCAGGCTCGTGCAACACTGGCAGTGGCTAGGGAGAGGAACATGAGAAGAGATGAAAGACGAGGAAAAACAACACTAGAAGTTCCTACGGTTGTATTTGATCATCTTACTCATACTCATGTATGTTTATCAGGCTATTCCAATCACGTAATGGACAAGTCATAGATGATTTAAAAAGTAGGCTTAGAAAGAGGTTTGATCAACTGTAAGTTCAAATAACCGTAACACTTAATTAAATCTCCTAGCTTAGATGGTATCACATCAGAAATGTTATAGAATTCCAGGTAAAACAGAACAATAGGCAAAGGGATAAACCTGATTAAAATATGTATCAATTTGAATTTCAGTGTTTTTTGGCATGGTCAATAGATGCATAACATGGTGAAATTAGCTAATGGTAAAAAAAAAGAAGGTTGACTAGAATGATTGAATGATCTCTGTGTCTGTGGTTGAGCAGCAGCTCTAAACGGCCTCAAACGTCGCTTAATACTGATTCCCTGACTATTTCCCCATGCCACCGGCTTTGCGTGTGACTCACCGATGATGTAGGACAAAATGAGGACCCAGCCAACGATGAAAGCCCAGATCTCCCCCACTGTCACGTAGCAGTACACATAGGCTGAGCCAGCTCTGGGGACGCGGGCACCGAACTCAGCGTAACACAAGCCCGCCAGGACGGACGAGACAGCCGCTATCAAAAAGCACAGCACAATGGCCGGCCCTGCCTTCTCTCTGGCCACCTCTCCACAGAGCACGTAAACCCCCGCGCCCAGGGTGGCGCCCACCCCCAGAGAGATGAGGTCCAGGGTGGTCAGGCAGCGGGCAAACTGGGAGTCCACCTGCCTGGTGTCCAGGGGGATCCGACGCAGCAGCATCTGGGCCCAGCGCACCAGTCGGCTGTCCGTCATGACTGAGAGACGGGGGGGAGGACGGGTGCGCTTCTCCACCTTTGAAATAAAGGGAACCTTTGCAGTGTGAATAGAATGCTAATGGCTGAGACGTCACAGAGAACACACAATATGGGTATCAATATAAATATGTATGTGTGTATGTGTGTCTGTGTGTGTAGAATGTGAATGGTCATCACATCCTCTGATTACAGTCAGTTTGCTTTTCTCAGGAATGGTCAGGATTATCCCCCTGTTTGGTAAAGAAGAAAGAAAACAGGGCTATAACTATGGACCTCAATGCTTTTCTTTCAAAGAAATGAAAGGAAACAAGTCTTGTATCACATGAGTGTTACCATGTGTGTATGACATGAAAGCTATAGCCTTATTCTGAAAACCCATCAGCCGACACCTCGGGAGAGAAAGAGAAAGAGAGAAAGAGCATGATTTGTTTTCCAGCTTTGGAGCCAAGAAGAGCTAGTCTCCATGGTTACCTCCCTTCAGCTTCTCTAAATGACCCGATCTGATGCATCAGGATCTGGTCACTAGCGGTTTGTCAGTGGCTGTCACTGGAAGCCAGTGTGAATTAGAAATGATCATCAGTTCATTCCTGATCGGATTATATCCTTCAAGACATTCTAAATTGTCACATTTTAGACCAAATATATGTATAGTAACGCCTCCTTCCAAACATTAAACATATAATCCTATTTCACATCCATATTCTAATTAACTATTCCTACTACTCTATTCCTATTACAAAGTCCGTTTAAAGTTAGATTGGGTACACCCAAACTAAGTTTGATTTGCTTTATCTTGATAAGGCTCTATGCATTCCCAAGCTTCTCTCAAATCTAAACATTTAACCATTTACAGATCAACCTGAAAGAATCAAAACAGGACAGTGATTTCAACACACACACACACACACACACACACACACACACACACACACACACACACACCCACACACACACACACACACACAC
>JAOPJL010000002.1:15263547-15277052 GCA_027123545.1 Trisopterus esmarkii
TGTGTGTGTGTGTGTGTGTGTGTGTGTGTGTGTGTGTGTGTGTGTGTGTGTGTGTGTGTGTGTGTGTGTGTGAGACAAAACCCTTATATTTCACCCGAAATACTGTTGTTTATTGAACAAGCACTCTCTTTGTCTCCCGACAACTCAATCTCAAAATGTGTTTGCACTGCTCTATTTCCACACTACATTTACCCTGTTGATGTGGCGCTGTTGATGCTGCGCTTTTGGTGCGGTAAGCGGTAAAGAGGCGAGTGAATGATGGGTAGGATGCATGTTGCATCACCGCTGCAAAGCGACAGTTAACCTGAAGCTCTTTCCTGTGCTGACATGACATTAAAACACCCAATTAACATTTGCGGCCGTCTCTGGATAAGTCGAGAGAGAGAGAGGGAGAGGGAGAGAGAGAAAGAGAAAGAGAAAGAGAAAGAGAGAGAGAGAGAGAGAGAGATCAAATAACATAGGAAGAAACCAATGCCACGGACTCGGTGAGCCTGTCAATTACGCAGGATTTGCAGATCAACAGAGGTTCTGAACGGACCACAGTTCCCGTTGCTCTGTCACAACTCGGAAGATCTTGAATAATTCACACGCACTCTTTCAGTAGGATTTTCCGAAACTATTATTTGGAATAAATTCTCGCCCTCTCTGTACTTTTCATACATTTCTATAGCGGTTCCACTCCAGCAGACGCTTGAGTCCTGATACCGTCTCAAATTAGATACTTTTTATGCAGAATGAAGTCCTTAAAGGTTTACACCTGATCCAAAAGTAGGTTCCCTTAATAAAGACTATTTTTAGGTTTCCTTTGGTATCTCGGATACGATCCTAATTGGAGTTCCAACTCAAATAATAAACACAAAAGGGAAATCAGATGAAACAACACTTTAGCGGGAGGGAAAGATCAACAGGAGGGAGCTAATCCCCACATTAAAGCATGCCTTATCTGAGGTACTCTATCAAAGCTCTGACAAAAGATGGGTGGATTAAGAGATCGGCTGTTGGCATTTATTTGTGGAATAGGTTTATTTATGAGGAATCTGATCCGGTTCACGTTGAGCCATATATGCTTTGTTGTTGGTGTCTAACAGTTAATCTACACGTAACAGCTGCCTGTTAAACGCTGGAGCTGCACTGTGTGATAAGCGTGGGACGGCTCTTATGGTCAGTAGCCTACTTAAGCGGTCAATAAACACTGAAACAGAAAATCTACGGTGATCAACGGTGTCGAGCCTGATAATTGTCTCGAACGTCATCGTTGAGAGGAATGATGTTGGGTAAAAACTTTCAACCACAGAAAAAACACTGTCCTATAATTGATTTTGCGTTGCTACGTTGGTGTATGTTCAGTTTATTGTAGACATGTAAACTAAATATTAATATGACCTGCTTTCGGGTTTATACGATTATGTAAAGAATATAGCAAACAGTTGGAGACATTCAAAAACTACTTCCAGGAATCATATGGAAAATAAAAGCTAGGCCTGGTATCATTTCAGACGGCATCATTTATTGATAGCATCAGATTATAGAGCCATTTCATGCATTAATAGAATACATTAGTGATACAGATGTTCTTAGGGAGATGTTGCCTTGGCGAAGGGCTAATGCCCTCAACCCCAATTTATATCAAATCTTTTCCCAGCTCCGATTCCAGATTTCCCAAAAATAGACAGCTTTGTGAAGACGTCACGTAAACAAACTAAACTGCTTGTAAAACATTTAGAATCAGACCTCGACAACACTGAGAGGCATGCTGCCTTTTCATTTTACAATGCACATCAGGGAGAACTACGGGCTATGGAATATAGCCTTCTTTGAGTCTAATCAATTGGTCACGCAATTGATGTGAGATTTACCTGACACTGGGGTTTCCGGAACCCATTTGGAACCCGGGTGCAGGGTTTGGAACGCCGCGCGCACGTCGTGGCAGTTCGGAAGCACAGGTGACTGTCCGACGGGCAGGTAAAACAGCTGGAAGAAAACGCATAGGAAGAGCGCACTACGTGCCGCTTGGCAAACCATGGCGCACGGACAGACGTTCGCCGAAGCGCACACAGTTGAGTAAGGACACTGGATGAAATAAACTTCCAGAATCTCCAAAGTTACAGATAATTACGCAGGCTATAAGTCACGGCAGCTCTCGATCCTGCTTTGTAAAGCATCCTCACGCTTTCGAAGCTAAATAGTGCTATCTACTCCTACCTCTGGTGTTATATGTATACCGGTGGAGCTATCCCAGAGAAACGATAACTTAAGAACCTCTCTCCGTGTGCAGTAGCCGGACTCAGCTGCTAGCCAAGATAAATGAGCCGAGAATATTTCTGCGCGTTCCCATAAGCGCGCACCACGGCGTGGAACCGCGCGTATTTAGGCTACAACTCTCCTAGAATAATCCTATTAATGCCTACACATAACAGATCGGGATTCATTACCCTTTGCGGTCACAATACATTAGCTCGGTAAATATTTATCGCAGTAAGATTTATGGGTCGTTGTCTTAATGGGAAGCATTTAGGCCATATTGGCACATGAGCTGAAAAAAGGACGCATGGACATTAGAAAAGGGATACAAATAGGAAAGGAGGGAGCTACTCATTTACATTGAGCAACACAAAACGTGGAGATGGTTCAATAAAAGTGGTTGGGAACTTCAAAATACACCCAATTGTATTTAACTCGAGTTTAGGGCAATTTATTATCCCACTGGATGATCAAGTAGTACTTCTATATATTCTATACTTTCCCTAAAAAAATACGTTTCGGAGTGGAATATAGTCTATGAATAAAATGAGGGATCAGTTGTGGCTCCCCTTTAGAGCCAAGACAACAAATCTGCTGCCATCTTGTGGTCAATGAGAGTTCAGAGAATAGACAACAATATACCCCCCTTCATTATAAAATGAGTAGAGTGTTTAATATCCTGTTAATTGATGAAATGTAGCAGACAACACACACATGTATACACATGAGATGCAAAGCAAGCCGTTCTCTAGATCTGGCGGATTACAGATGGATACTGTGCAATTTTCAGTCAGATCTTAAATGGAATTAAAATTGCGAAGTCATCCACCCGAAAACAGCCAGACAAACGGCCGTATACCAACCAAAAGATGTGACTAAATAAACTTGTGAAGAAAAGAGCGGACGAGAGCCTGTGAACATATTTTGTAACAACAGCAACAACAACAACATGAAAGGCTTGCGAGGCCATCGATTATGAGCAAATCCACCGCATAGAAAATGTAACTGTCGCATGTCTGGGTAACAGAGAGTTTTGCATGGATTTGCACAGCAAAGTCAGAACAGCCAACAGCAATCCAACAAAACTCCCTGTCGACCCATCACGGGGAAGACGCCAAGTGAACACATCACGCGTACAGCACAGGCAACTATGTGAGAAGGCGACCTGAAATACTTGAAGTGCACAGACTGCAGTAGGTGAGTGTTAACTATCTGCACTGTGAGCACTTTGGCACTGCCAGGTCTACCGCGCGTTGGCAGTCGGTGTTATACTCAATCCACAGGAATATTATCGTGTGGAAATATACATATATTCATTAGTACATATATATTTACAGCTATATTTTTGTTCATTTGTTGTTCCTTAGGCTTCTACATGTTTGCAGGTAACAGTCACTGATCGCCATTCGCTTGTAATGTAAAAGTATACCATGTTGTCCGATTTATTACTTCCACTTTGAGAACAATATGAAGATGTTATATATGAATATGAAGATTTAAGTGGATCCTTGATAACCAATGTGCTTTTATTTTTGGAAGAAACTCCTCCTATTGTGGAAGAACGAGCCCCCAGCCAGAAGGAGCAACTAGGGCAGTAGAAATTGGAAAGTCCACTAACTACACTAGATGCACCTTAGCTGGGGGGCCGTCACAAACAATGGAGACATCAGAGACTTGTTGGCGGACATTTTGAGGCTGATCTTCAATGACTTCCAGCCTCAGTTGCTTCTTATCTGGAACACCTGCAATACAACAAATAAAAGGAGCATGAATATCAGTCTTTATAGTCACTTGACACAAAAATGAATGTAGGAAATAGTTTGAACAAAACACAACACTTTCATTCGGAATGATAAATGATCTATAGATTGGGAGAATACATCTCCACATTTTAACTTACATCTCTTTACCTGGTTATGATGACCCGATATATAAGTCTGGAGGACGCTAAGCGGTCCACACTACTTTACAACAACTGACGACCAACGTCGCCATCATGCGGCTTCGAATCAGGAGCCTGCATGGCATATGATGCAACTAAGGCTATGTAGGCGTAAGTAGGCCTACTATATGCCTATATTATCATGTGGTTAAAACGATGATCTTATTTACTTCTGACACTTCCATAGTGAATAACTTTAATGACTAGTATTAGTTGGTGAGGTTTGATAGGCCTATAACACGTAAAAAAAAAAAATAATAATAATTTAAAAAAATTGACATTTAACAAAAAAAAAAACTCCGGTACGCTACCAAAAGTCATTATTCAAGAACATGATCGTTTTGCATTATTGATCGGGACTAGGTAGTGACTTGTAAGGGGCGCTCCGCGTAAGCCTCGCCAAAGTGGCGCGAACGTGGTCTGATGACTTTTCAAACCAATCCATTAAACAAATGGCTCAATATAATCCACACCCGCCTCCAGGGTCACTGACCAGCTCCTTCGCATGGGAGCCCAACACATTTGATCTTGGTAGGCCTTTAATACAGTCGAATGCCGACAATAATACGTCAGCCAGATTCTAAGTCAGAACAATAAGCCAACATGTTTATATTGGCTATTGTGTTGAGAAAAAGTAGTCTTTTTATTATCACGGAGTCAGATAATAGCATTAGTGTGTACAGAAAGAACGCAAAGGAAAAAAAGTATTATATAAAAAGTAGTAGGCCTAAAAGAGTATTTGTTGTTGTTATTGGAACTAAATAGGCTACTATAGCGACGAGACTCGGAACGTGTTCGTCTATTATGGGTAGGTTTACAATTCAATATAACAAAAACGGAAGACTACACGCCTAGTTGGGCTACTGTGGTTGTTTGATTAGCAATTCGCTGTTGAAATCAAGGAAACAATCGCAAAACCATAGCCTTTAGTTAATCGAAAAAAGCAAAAACAATTACCCTAATTGTAACAGGGTATCGTGGAGATGACCTACCTCTTAGCCATCGAAGGGTTGGTGGTTCAGTGGAAATGGGTTGAAACGACTATTACCCATGCAGGATTCCTCCATAATACGACGCACCTAACTTCGCAGATGTTGTATCCTCTTGCTGCCTCTTTACCACCGTTTCTGGCCAACAAAAAGTTGAGTCATGCATGTAATTGTGTGAGCATCTTTTTTGTTGTTTTGCTCTTTGTGGGGGTGGGGAGATGCAGCGCAGACGTCCCAATATTGTAAAAGTCCTGCTTTGATCCCTTTAACCATAGCATTCCATCCAACAGCTCTTAATGCTTTCCCGTTTCATTTTCACGCTAAAAAGTTAATACCTTTAAAAAAAAAATCGTTTCAAGAACGAATTCGTTTGTTGGTCGGTTTCGCTGTTATGGTCAAACACAAGCAGAAGGCTTGTGACCTGTAACCTCTGCAAACCCTACCCCCACACCCAGCCGCCTCAGCCACCACCCCCCTCTCCACAGCCTAGTGCTCCACAAGAAATAGGCGCTAGTTGAACCCGTATTGGTGGTTACCCTTATGAGGAAGAGTATTAAACATCGCGCAGGGCTCTGACATCGATTCTATGAATATATTTCAAGGTGGAAATGGGGTCACTTGGACTTATCTTGTGTTACCGCCATCTTATGGCTCCCTCGGCCTTAGGAGTAGGCTCAAACGTTGCCTTCTTCCCGGATTGAACTTTAACCCACTTTCCCAGACTGCAATTTCACTGGTCATATAGGCCTCGTTGTGATTGGTGGAATCAAAGGGACATATGCATCCTTTGTGACAATTCTTTACATTGGTTGGTTCGTAAACCACCAGATGTGGACCCGTTTTAATACTAAAGGAGGCCTGTGTTGGCGCATGCATCATTGTTATGCGCCCCAGTTTGCAGTTGGAAACTTTTTTATAATTACATAAACATCAAGGCCTCGATTAATTGAAATGTATTTCAGTAGACCTAGTCCCGATTCAAACTGTATTCCATTAAAATAACATTATGAAGGCTACCCAATGCATTACAGAATACATGTGAAGCAACTCATACATCTTTATGTAGTTCAATGTTTGGCTCATTTCAGGTTGGTTTGTCGTTTGTGTTTGTAATGTTTATCTTTTTTTTTATTCCGTTTATCTTCATATTGGCACTATTTTGTCTCTTATCTCTATTTTAGTGGTTTGACCCCTTGTAACACACGAATTTCCCCCTGTGTGATTAATAAAGTGTTATCTTATCTTTATATAAATATATTTAAAGCGTTAATGATAGCCGCCGCCAGATGGAGACATTACTCCCACTTGTTTTCCCTTCCCCCAGCCCCATTTCTCTTTGATCGGGAGCATAGAAGTATAAAAAAACATCGTACAGTTCGCCAGAGCTGCTGTAGCAGGTCATCTCAAGGCTGCAGGTTGGTCATTTCTACAGTGCAAATTATTATCATTGCAAATGAAGGCTACGAACGCTATAATAGAGACGTAAAGCTGTGAGCAACACAAAACGAGCCAGAACTGGAAATAATATGAACAATGAAGACAGGGCCGACATGACGTATGTGCTGCACAGTTCCTCTCCTTTCATTAGCATATACAACTTCACTTCTTCATGTTTCCCCATATATTAATACCACATAAACATGTACTGGCCAATAGCTTTCAATTTACCAGAGTAAACCCAAACATAAACAATCACTTAAAATGATGTCAAATGCACAGTATTTCTGAAATAAACTTTATTTTCAGGAACGATTTCACACTTTTAAAATAAAACTATGTACATTTACAATTCACTCCCCTGGTAGATAGAAGGAAATACCCAGTATACTATGGTTATAGGGAATAAAGAAGGCAATATAGTTATATAGTCAAAGCACAACAGACATTTATATATTTTATATAGAAATTTCCTCTTAATCACAACCCCCTCTTAACACCTTCCCTCTAAATAATGAATGAAGGGATTTCATTGCCGTCTAAACAGAATTGCCACTAAATCAGGCTTAACCCAATGAGAGTTAGGGTTATACAAATATAACAAGGGCTTCCTCTGTACACACTTTATATGGTGGAACAGCTGTATGGTATTTGATCACTAGCATTAAGTTTAAACATCCTGATCACAGTTAAGGTTACGCGTCATTAGGCTGTGGGTTTCTTTCTTATTAAAACATGGAAGTGGCCCTCAGGAAGGCTGCTGGTTGTGCTTATGTGGGACCTGAAAAGGTCACCCTTGCTTCCAAAAACAACTCAGCCGCTGTTACTATGATCGCAAGGTCACCCCTTTCATATACTTGTGACATTTTGAAATTATTAGGAATTCTAGAAGTTATTTACTAAACATGGCCAGAGATGTTTAGAGAAACACACCCCTTCACTTAAAACCGGAGTGACAGAGGTTAACATCATCAACATATTAAATAATATATATAAAAAATATTTTTACAATGACCATAACAGGTTTTGGAATGACCTGATAGGTGTTTCTGATGTTACCAACATGGGATTTTCAAAAAGCCAATCATTTAAACTAAAACCAAGCATAGGTAATCAATTTGAAATGCTTGTATTTTCCATTTTAGAGTGACAAGGGCATGATTAAGACATGTGGGATTTACATTATTTCTTTACAATCAATTGTGTGCGTTTTTATTCATTTTTAAATAAGGCAACCATCATTTTATATTTTCATTCATAATGAAATGCAGTTATTTGTGGTAACTGACCAATCGAAACAAGATTAGCTTTGCTTTTCAATTCTTCCCCCACACATACATACATACATACATACATACATACCAGCTTTGGGCAATGTACAAATCATTGCGCTTTATCCTAATGATCCAAGTTAAATCACAATAAAAAAAGAGAACAGCACTTCCTCATGAGGTATATATACTATGAGACTGTGCCGACAGATCAAACGTTACTTGAAATCTGACATTATGCTACTATAGTGAGTGAAAGGCAAGGCTTTGTGCTGTTGCTCCAACACACTTTATCAAATTAAATAAAAGTTACAATGACAGGTGAGCCAGGTAGGAAACTAAATTTAAAAAATGCAGAACATTCCAAAATAGACGTTCCCAAAAAAGGGAACAAGGTCATTGCTTAGTTTCAGCACTGCAGTAATAATTTGATTATAATGCATCATAAGCATGTTAGAACATTCTCACAGTTTAGTATGAAATGTGTCACCAGCTTATTTAATGAACTAATTGAATTACTGCTACACTGGCAGAAATGCCACAACCCACTCGTTTGTAAAACTCAGGTCATTGCCTAATGGCTTACCACATATGCTAGTGGTCGATCAATAGTTATATGTCAAACTCATAGTTGACATAATAATGGTAGCATACTCTTATAACATGCTGATAATGCATTATGAGCCAACGGTGCCTTTAAATAAAACTTCAGCAAGAACAGCTGGAACTGGATAGGATACCATGCCATTGAAGAACATCTAATCGTATCATTCATCAAGAGTTAACTATTTGTGGAGAAATTGCAATCCTCTTGTTGAAAATATCTGTACTGCCCGTGTCCCCAACAAACAGACCGATACACAAACGCCTACAGCAGTATCGGATTCCTTTCCATTCCAGTCAAAAGACCACTGCTGGCTGTAGCCACACTATCGCGCGATGCATTGATTCCTCTGTGGGGGTTTGATTTTCTTTTCCTGTCCCCGTTTCCTAGCGCATCACCGACTGAATCAGCACTACCGCTCTGCCCCTGTGCCTCAGGTTACACCAGCACCACAAGCATACCTACCATGTTCACCACTAACGAATATCTGGGAATAACTATCGTCCTGTCCAGACGCAATTCAACTGGAGTCAATATTCACAAGGTCCTATAAGTCCTGGAAACGGCAAAAAAAACAGCGTGCAGTAAGGCAAAACTAGGCTGTGGAATAAGTTTAACAATGTGATTTTGAGGAGGAAAAAAAAATCATAATCTTTGAGAATATTAGCCAGTAAGTCTTATCCACAGAGTATTTATAATCTAAAACATTGAATGCTCATAAAAGATTACGCATCAAGGGTTACTGTTAAGATTCAAATGCAGGTGGCGTTCATGTCACAAAGAAAGGTCTTCGCCAGAGACGATACATGAGGAATTTTGCTTATGTATAATATAACATTATTATATACAATTCAGCATAAGAGACTCTTGCCGGACATCTTTTTATTATTATCAAAGAAGCACTATGGTTTTAAATAACAGTTCTTGGCCCACTCGTTGTTCAACTCAACTCGAGGATTAAACCTCCCATGTTCACACCAAAAAAAAAAAAAAGTGAAGGAAGTCATTTCTATGTTGGTTTTGTTTTCTCCTATTTTCTAAAGTATATGTTGGATCCTTGCGTTGCCGTGCCACTCTACCTTCTCCAAGCGCACGCCAAAGCTCCAACCGGCAACTGGCAACCGCCAACTCTCCCGCCCTGCCGTCCCCTGGACTCTACGCCTCCTCGGGGGCCACGGGTCTTTTCAGGTCCCGGATCTGCTTGACCAGGTAGTTCTTCTCGTCGCAGAACTGCTCGTCCTCGGACCGATCCGTCTGGAAGTGGCTCAGGAACTCCACTAGTTTGGTCTGGTTCTTCAGCAGGATGTCCAGCACGGGCTGCGTCTTGTTGGGGTTTGCGACGAAGACCTAGAACGTCATAAGGTACAAATAGTATATGTTTATGAGTCACAGAGGTACATGGCAATGGCACATTAACCCACATGTCTGGAATCAAATACCCTGCTTCACCCGGGGCGGACCATGAAACCTAATGTTGCAGTTCAGGCTGCTTGAGTGTGCTCAGTAGAATGTGTGCAGTACTGGGCCTATCTATAACCGTTGATAGGCCTACTACGGTTTGCATTAAATGATTATAATGAGTTATAATTCATATTGTTTATACCGTCTATTTTGTTTGTTCTGTTTGTCTTGTCTTCTCCGTACTCTAGCATTTTGTTTAGCATTTTCCCTTAGCGTCTATTTTCGTTGCATTAGTACTTTGTATCTTCATTGTATTTTATGTACTTTTATCCTGTTTTTCTACTGCTGCTGGGCTATTGCAACCAACCCCTATGGGGGATTAATAAAGTTGTATCGTATCGTATTATCAGAATGAGGGCAAAATACCCAAGTAAACATGATAGATTAGTTATAAGCCGGAACACTCTGCCTTGTTCCAAAATTAACAAACAACATGTGCTTTGATCAGATGGCAAGGACATCACTTCCATGCATCACACCTTAAAGACGTGAAAGGCTTCAAACTGGATATTGCGGCTATTGTCTCTCAACAAGTTCATCATCAGCTTGAGGTTTTCGGCGCGGCTGATGTACTTGGTCATCACAGTGAAGTTGTGCCTGTCCAGGAGAAGTTCGCCAAGAAGCTGGAGGAAAATAATAGTTGCGGAACATTGAGCTCAACCCAAAGAATTTTTAGCCTTGAACTGGTGGCAAATACACTTGTTCTGTTCAAGGGTTCAAATAATCATTTCGCTACCTTCAAAGACTGACGTTTGGTGACATAGTTGTCAGAATGCAGGAGCTTTTCGTATTCTGTAAAAACCTGAGGGCATATAAATGGTCAGTAAGTTTGGCACAATGATTATATTCAATGATAAAGACTCTAAAATCATGAACTTCAATGTTTGCCACTTCGAGATTGACACTCGAAGGCTTACCCTGTCATAGTTGGTCTCCAGGAAATCCGCACACATTATCTTGTGCCTTGTCAGTAGGTCCTAGTGGGGGTTAAAAGAGATTATGAAGTTAGAAATGCTATCAGTTTATAATTCAAGTTAAAATATCAAATTGTATATTCAAAATTTGAAGACACTCAAAGATACACATAAAAACAGGTTGAATGAATCATTGCAAGAGTAATTCAAATCAGATCGAAGGCTCAGCCAACAACAGGAGAACCGTGATATGAGTGAGCATGTGTTTTGCTTAACCGCAGCCTTTAAGTAGAATGCAACATGTTTAAACAGAGACAGAGTACCTTGATCCTTTAAATATGCACCTCTATCTAAAAGCAATATGATCATCTGTGACACTCCCATTGTAACAGCAGTTTTAACTTAACTGAACACTAAAACCCTGATTATGTTGCGGTACCTTGAATGAGGCGAAAGCATCCGATGCAATGTCAAAGGTGGACAGCTCCACGAAACGGAAGAAGCAGTACAACTCTTCGGAAAACAGCACGGTTCGTGCTAGAGGTTCGTGACGCAAGCACTCTCTTAACATCATCCCGCAGTTCAGGGCCACTTCTGCACTTTCATATCTGAAAACATGGTTTACAAACAGGTATAACCACAAAATATACAAGTACAACAACAACGTATCGATTGTTACACTCGAGTGGTACTTATACAAGAGGAACATACTTGGTGAATATATCAGGTTTACACAGATGCTCAGACATTGGACATCATGGACATGGGAAACGTACCCTTTTAGGAGCATAAAGAGAATCTGTGGATGTGAGGAGATGTATTCTACCGTGGGCGTTCGAGTACCAATTTGACGTCGTACGATGTTGCTGAACAAATGCACCACATCCTTCTTCCCCTGAGAAAATATACCATTTGTCATAAGTGCGCCAATGCCTTGCAAACAGGCCAATGCTTTGCGCATCGCAATTACAATATTCAAAAAATCATTGGATTATGCACTGCAGAAAGGAATCAATAACTATTGATCAATCAAATAACTACAACAATCATCACAGATGTAAGTTATTTCTACTCACCTCAAAGTCAATTCTTTGCAGATTTGCAATGAGAGTGATGAGGAGGTTGGTGTTGTACAGCTCTTGTGCCAGCTGGGCTACAGCCTCGGTTTGAGGCTCCTTGTCACCTGTGCCACACAGCACCTCTTTCAGAGAGGACAGGTTCTTCGAAACCTCCTCTGCAACCTTAATAAAAGGAACACTGTGTAAGTTGCAGTAAAAACCGACTTGCAACTGCACAAAACCTAAAAAGGTCTAGTTAAGAATATACAAATGCTCACCTTTTCACACTTTTTGCTCTCTGTGGCATCCAGCTTCTCCATGTAAGCCATATTCTCTTTCAAGTTTTTCACTATCTCAGCCGGGCTCTTCTGAGACTTTCCAAAAGGAAAAGGCATGATGGACGATTTGCTTGTTCCTTAACCTTTGAAATAGAAAAGGGAAAGTTTGAATGTTAAAATAATCCTCACATGCGTCTAGTTAATTAAAAGGCGTCACTTCCCAGTGTGGCAGAGACAGGGCAGAGACTGAACGCATTCTATGGTTGTCTTAAGCACAGCTTCGCCATTTTAACGCCAAAACGCTTCAACGGGTGATTGTGTCAAAGTGTGCAGTTACTGTGACCAAAATAGATAGTCACAGAAACCACAACAGGTAGTCTACGGGTAAAACAATGGTGGTATAAAAACGATCCGAGACACTACGGGTGCGGGTGGTTTCGTACCGTCCGACTTCAACTCCGAGCCCCTCAAACAATGACAGTGCTCATAGATTTAACACGAGATAGGTAGTGAGAAAATCAAGAACGACCAATCAAACACTGACATTTTTTTTTTGGGGGGGGGGGGGTTGTATTGACTTAAGCCCGGGCTTGAGCCACATTCAGCTGGAATTATGAATCCCCCAAAAAGCTAACTAAAAGTGATGGGCCACGTTACGGGGCCCCGTGTTGATCGATAATGTCGCCATCATGTCGCGGCCACACATAAGGAAGCAAAAGTTTTATCGGATTTGATTAAGCAGGAACAACTCACCCAATCGACTTTTACTTTTGAACTTGAGGGAGGGATTGTTGGCTAAAGGTTAGCTAGCTAAACTACTAGCTAACAAGGCTCGCCAGTAATGTGCCCCTACGTGCTCATCAATGTCTCTCTCCCTCTCTCTCTCTCTCTCTCTCTGGGATATTCGGCGATAGTTTTTAATGGAGCGGCACTCAAACGTCCCTACAGATTCAACCTCTCGCCGTCGTCCTCATCGCGTTTTGTCCACAGCACATATATATACATATATATATCTAGGAGTCACTCTTCTTCAGACTTCGTCCGCCGCCGTCCGCCACCACAACCGGGGGCTAGGATGCTAAGCTCACTTTTTTGCAGAAGGCTTTCAGGGCTCCAGGACAGCCTGTCAACTTTATTTCCCTGTTCTGCTTTCAGGCTGCTGCTGTCTCTGCGCTCTTCTCTCTCCGGGACATTGGGCGGGTGTGTTTTTTTTTTTTGTTGCCACTCTCTCTCTCTCTCTCTCTCTCTCTCTCTCTCTCTCTCTCTCTCTCTCTCTGGGTCTGTGTGGGGCTCTGACGCGCTCTGGGGCT
>JAOPJL010000002.1:15284869-15303540 GCA_027123545.1 Trisopterus esmarkii
CACACACACACACACACACACACACACACACACACACACACACACACACACACACACACACACACACACGTGCCTAAAACCTGTCAATGGAAATGCATCGTAGCGGAAAATACAAAACCACGCTGGGCAAGCTCACAGGCAACACGGTGGTGTTTACGAAGGTGTCGAATCGCTTTTTCATACTGGATGGTTAAACCTATGCGTCGATCTACCCAGAAACATGCTGCTACTACACTACAGTTAACGCGCTACGCGCGTTTTGCGTGTACCACATTTGGTGCGCGCAATGGGGATCATGGTTGTACTATTATCTGAATGGCAACCAAAAACAAACCAAACTAAGCAATTCAAATATCAACAAACATTTTTTACTTAGAGTTAGGTTACGGATAAATGTATATGGTTTGAATGGTTAAACAGACGTTATAACGTTACATCACAGTGACCTTCACCCACAGATAACCCAGAATCTACCCAATGTTTCACAACAATTTGTCTATAGGCTAGTCCCAGGTTAAGGCGATTTATGTTGTGTTCATGTTCAATAGTATTTGCCATTCAATTATAGATGGGTTACCTTCGTTGACTTATTCTAAAACATATCGGGATTATTGTCTATCGCATTCCCCAAAACGAATTCTAACCGTACAAGGAAAGACTACAAAGTAAATATTTGCTCATTTTTTCGCACCAAAGCGACAGCCGATCCTTCACGTAATGTCCCCATGGCCACAGCTGCTGGCTATTTTAAAACAAGCACAAACCGTTTTCAGCTGAGTAACAAAAACCATAGCACCACTACCATGGGAACCGCTGTTTGCTTCCCTTTGCTACTGTGAGAAAATACCCACTACTGATTAGGTTCTGGGTCAGTGTGTGTGTTACATGTGAATCCGCCTGGTACCGGTAGTTCTGTCAAGACCACATTGTCGTCACATGACATGTCATAAATTATCTCGTTTCACGTGACTGTCAGCGCTATCTAGCAATTGGATTTTAGAAAAGCACCAAATACCTAATAAGCATGTTTTGGAATAACTGGAAGGAGCCAATGTTTTTGTTATTAGTACTCACAGTAGCAGTGGTAACGAGAGCTGAAGAACATCATATACATGGTCAGGCAGTTGAAAGCTTTTAATATTATCATTACTTTGTTCAATACAATAACACAACAATTCAGTTTTACTATGACTTCTCTTAGTTAAGTTTGCGTGAGCCACACATCTGAGTGCAAGATCATACAGACACACACACACAGACCCCACACATTCAAATTCCTTCCTTGCAACATGCGATTGCATATTAACATTTGCTGCAAGCCTTCCCTTGGCTTCTCATGACTTTTAACGAATCAACATCCTTGAATCTCAGCTCAGTGATGAGGAGAAGGGCTACGACCTGGACCTTTTCTGCATCCCAAAGCACTATGCCGCTGACTTGGATAGGGTTTACATCCCCCACGGGCTCATCCTGGACAGGTCGGTACCTCATGCTGGGGCAAAGGGTTCCATCCTCACATCCCCTGACATTGCATTTAGCTGTAGTGCTGCCCGCATGACAAAAGGTAATACAAAAAAGCCTGGTGTGCTTGACCAGTTCAATGCTTTAACATCTGTCCCCCCCCCCCGCTAACAGGACAGAGAGGCTGGCCAGAGAGATCATGAAGGACATGGGGGGGCACCACATCGTGGCCTTGTGTGTGCTCAAGGGGGGCTACAAGTTCTTTGCCGACCTGTTGGACTACATCAAGGCCCTGAACCGGAACAGCGACCAGTCGATCCCCATGACGGTGGACTTCATCCGCCTGAAGAGCTACAGTGTAATGAAACTTCTTCTGGGGTGACTTTATGTGTGTGAGTGGCAGGCGGGTGTGTCTGCCTGATAGCTTGGAGGCACACTGAGGGGTGGCGGCACATATATAGCCTTAGGGCTGAAACGTTTCCTCTTATCAATGTGTTAATAGATCACTTGTCGCTGAGAACCAATAAGGTATTCTGTATTGTGACCCCTGTTTGATGATCTCTTGACAGAATGACCAGTCCACAGGGGATATAAAAGTGATAGGTGGGGATGACCTGTCTACACTCACAGGAAAGGTGAGCATTGAAAACCATATGATGAATGCCATATACGTATATATATTATTTTTTTTCCAGATTATTTTTAAAGATTTTTGCACATACAGTATTTAGCTTCAGTAGGTCAACTATTTAACTGCTGTAGGAATGTAACCTACTTTCCCCACTGTGTTGAACTTCTGTCAGAATTATTCGAGAAGAAGAGAGCCGGTGCTATAACTGTGATATATCGTAATACATGGTGTCACCGCGTTCAAATCCAATAGTCCAATAAATCAAATCCAACGGCAGTAGCCGTTGGATTCAGACGTTTTTATATTACTAGGGAGTCAGTTCATTGTTATTTGAACCAACATCCAAGTTCTTGCTTTGTTTGTCTTTCCCAAACAGAACGTCCTGATTGTGGAGGTAAGTCTGCTCTCCCTATCAGCTTTAGTTAGTCTCAAGTCACACTTTTGCATGATCACATCATTCATGTTAAAAACTCCCTTTCTTCTTTCAAGGATATTATCGATACAGGGAAGACAATGATGACATTATTGCAACTACTTAAGCAATACAAACCCAAAATGGTTAAAGTAGCAAGGTAACGTTTTGCATGCTGCTGTCTTTCAAATTCTAACCTAAATTAGCATAAATGTTTATATTGTGCAATTTGTTGTTTGTCTACATTGCCCTACAAAGGCAAACGGCAGTATATGTGTAAACAGTGAATCTGAAAAATGCAGATACTGCACTCTGAATCACTGTAGAGGCAAAACAATGGCAGGTCAACAGCCAAGGGCAGTAACTAGTTTGTCAACTCAGATATCTTGGTTTTTTCAACATTAACAAACTATCAACTAACAAAATATTTCACATCTCAGTACGTAAAAGATTTAACTTTAGATTTGTGTCCATTCTTTTATTTAGATTAGAATATTAAAGAGGACAACATTAAAGAAACCAGAAGTATTATTTTGTTGGAATATCCACTTGATTTAAGTTAAACCCAAGATTATGTATTATGGCCCTGACGCACCAAACTAACGTCAAAGAACTAGCAATGAGTCAGGCCAACTTTTGCGTTGCCTGTCTTGGCCATAAAGTTGCCGTTGAACTCAGTCCTGAGCCAACAGCACATATGTTCTGCACCGGCGTCAGAGGAGATAACTCCCTACTAGCAGTTAGAGGAAGTCTGTATTTGTGTAAATATATATACTCTGTGTATATATATATATATATATATATATATATATAAACATATATAAACATATATATAAACATGAAGGAACACCAGAAGGCTAGATACAAACATGAAACAAAGCAACATTTGCCACAAAGCAACCGTTCTACCACTAACCACTCTAGCTCAGATGTTTTTGGTAACATAGCTACTTCTAGTCGAGGATGGGGGAAAATTATGAATGGTCAAATGAGATGAAGTGGGGAAATCTTTTTGTTGATAAAGGGGCTTGCTGCTTTGCCCACTTCCGTTTCTCATGCATTGATTCGCTACGGCTGAACAGGCAATCTGAGTGAATTCTCTCAGACGGTCTCTGTCCCTGATTCAACATGCTGAATCGGCCAAATAACCCTAGACAGGAGCTGGCTAGGGCCAACGGTGCGGGACACACTGCAGAAACTAGGGCCAACGATGCTCAGGAAAGGCCGCCCATCAGCCCGGTGAGTCAGGGCCTTTAAGGCTAGGGTAGGCAGTTTATTTCAGAAGCATATTTGGCATATGGGTTGAAGTGATCTTAACATCCTGACAGCAATCTAGAAAGAAAAACAAAATCTGGTATCTGTGGATGTTGCAGGCCTGCAATAAGCCTGTTAAATCAACTTCTTAAATCAACCTGTTAAATCCACTTAAGTCATTTGGGCCAAAATGAAATAATTGGACATCCTACCGGTCTGCCCCAGTCTGAACTATCTACCCTGATGCACTCTGCAATTATTGGTCAGGGCCAGGGGTTTCCACAAGGCTAGGCAGACCTATTGCTAAAGTAATTGATCCAGTTATGTGTTTGAGGGGTTTGGGTTTAGAGGGAGGCTTAAAGGAGTTTTTTTTTTTTTTGTTAGACATGTTCAAAATCTAGCTTCGGCAGAACGTTAGTTCCTCCAAATTCCCTACCCTGGCTTCAACCTCATCTTCATTTTAATTATCCTTTTGCACAAACAGCTTATTCTCCATCAAGTCATTGGTGAGGTATATAGAATAGCCAGGCTGTCCGCAGCGCCTGCATGTTATGCAGATACTGTGGGATGCCTTGGTTTTGAGCCAGGTTCCTTTAGTTTGCAATTTGTACACCTATTGATATAAAAATCAGAGCAAGATTCTTTGTCACAATATAAAACGTCCACAAATTCATTTCGAGTCGTAAATTGGCAAACATTTCATTCACTGCAGATTGCCTTTGTAGGGCAGCACACTGTTCAATATTGCTACATTTTAGCCTTTTTCAGTAATTGTTCAAGCATGTTTTTAAGTGTCTTATTTTGCACTTGAATCTCGCACCTCAAAGAGCATGAAAGTTGTGTCATTGACGTGTTTCACTTTGCCCACAGTTTGCTGGTGAAGAGGACACCGAGAAGTGTTGGCTACAGGCCAGATTGTAAGTTTGACCAACAATCATGTTGACCATTACCGTAATTGAATAATAATAATAATGAACTAAATTATAATTTATAGAGAGTTCATGTTTTTTTTTTTTAATGCTTCTATGTAATTACTTCCAGTTGTAGGATTTGAGATCCCAGATAAATTTGTGGTTGGGTATGCGCTAGACTACAATGAGTACTTTAGAGATCTAAATGTAAGTATACAAAAATGAATAAAACGTTATTACATCTCTTAATAATCATCATATAAATTATTCACTGATATAATGGATGTTAATTGTTTTTCAGCATATTTGTGTAATTAGTGAAAGCGGAAAAGAGAAGTACAAGGCATGAAGAAGAAGAGGACTTTGTTGTCACGAATGATTAATGGGAATAGCTTCCAAGGCTTTAGCTAATTTTCTAATGGATTTCTACATAATTATGTAATGGAAAATATTCATTTACTTGCAGCGTATATCACATGTCTTTCTTTTATCTTCAGAAACACAGAGGAATCAGTGCTATGGTGATAATCCTGAAACATTTTGCAAGTTTTAATATTCACCTTTTTGAGGCCTATTTGGGATGCCATGCATGTTTGTAACGGCATGGACAATTTGGTCAACTTTACTTTGATAGATGTATTCACAGCAATGCTGCTAGTCAAGGTGTGGCCTCACTAGTTTTATTCTACACCAAAATAAGCGTGCTATTGTATAATTGTTTGCTTTAATCACAAGTTTATCTTTTGTTATGTTATTTGAGAGCAGACAATAGCCCTAGGGCAAATGAACGTGAATGGGTTGTTTGTCTTTCTTAGTTTGATTGATATCTACATGCTGATTGCGCGGCAAAGCAGATAAACGTTTGCTGTCCGAAAATAAATGCAAATGAGATTTAAGATTTTTTTAAAGTAAATTGGGAAGACTGGGCTTTTCTTTGCATGCTGCTTCGTTTGGGGTGCGTGTGCGTCATAGCTGGAACTTTGGCTGTTAGGCGTACGACTATTGATTCCCAAAAAAAAATGAAGTGAACTGACACCCTCTGTAATTAGCTTTAAAACATGCATTGCAAATCGTCTAACCTCGTGCTTCCTCTTTAGAGGAGCATTGCGCTTTACACAACATAGTCTCATTCAGATGTACAGCAACTGTATATACATACTTTTAAACCTTATTTTCCATTAAATGGTTATTTTTATGAGCAGCGATATTTCCTTCAGATGATGGGAAACCAACTGCACCAGCAAGTAAGGTTTAGGTTAGTTTTGTCAAGGATTTACCCAAACAATAATTTTTTTTATGTGCATTTGTGTTGACATTTATAACATTCATGACCAAAGGACATTATGATGCAAATAAATATGTCAGAGCATCAATCTATCCCTGTGAAATTACTATTTTATTACTATCACCCTAATACCATTAAGATGACAAAATTACTCAAATTTAACAATCATGAAAATAAGTTGTAATATGCTTTAGGCTACCTGTGGTATAAATAACTTAGATTATTATGCCATTTACAACTTATTGTTTTATAAATACTATGCCAAGAAACGGGGTTTATAAGAATATTTTTTCCTATCTGCCCTCTTGCGGTGAGATTAGGCCGAATAATTTACTACGTTGATACATTTACAATGTATGAACCCCATGTCCACAGGCCATACATTTCACAATGTACGAACCATGACCACAATTATTGATTTGTTTGAGAATAAAGTTATCCCTTAAAATACTAAAGATATATATTAGTTATCACAAGAATAAAGAGTTAGGCTCAATGGCCTTTGCATGGGAATTTATCTTACATTTTACCATGCACTTTAATAAACATATTCGTTTTATTTAGGGCACAGGTGACCACTCAACACAATGCTAGAAAGAAAAAAATAATTATGTTACACACAGTTGCATTTGAATGGGATGGTTTCGTTTTAACTAAAGCGCATGCCGGACGGAGCGTTCTCATTGGACGGATCGGCTCGCGTTCAACTGAAAGGGGCGTCAACTTCGAGGTAGCATCGATAGCCACTGTAAAAGCATCTGTGAGCAACACCGTTTTCGGCGCCGTCCAGGATATAATATCATACGTTGTTTTGTTTTTTTGTTAGGCGAGGTTTGAGGCGCTCTGCCATGTTGGGGATGGCGTTCAGAGTGTTGATGCACTCGTGTGTCCAGCTGGCGGATTGTTTGTAAGGCCTGTGTGTGGCCATGGCGTTGCGGCTTGCACCTAGCCTCTTCCAGCTAGCAGCGAGCTGAGTGGCCTAGAGACCGGGAGACGAGGGTAGCACAGGGCTAGCTCCCCTCCGCTAACGCACTGTAGGCTATTAGTAGTAGTAGTAGTAGTAGTAACCTTAACACTAACTAACAACGTCGTTCAGTTAAGTTTACGGTTTTTTTCTTCTTCGTCCTCTTCTTCATCTTCTTCTTAAACCTTTGCTATTCATAAGGACACTTTACGCCGCCGTCCCCCTCTCTGGTTAGTGGAACTCACCTGGAGCGGTAGCATGCAAGCGTCGTCCCAGAAGTTGCCTCGGCCGTCGGTCGGCTCTCCTCTCTGGGACTAACGGGTCGCTAGCTTAACCACCACCACCACCACCGGTCTGTGTAGCTGGAGCATGCTAACCAGGACCAGGAAAGTTGTAACCTGGTCATAACGTCAACCGCGAGGTTAGACTAGGGCAGTGGCACTTGTTGTTGGGGGTGGGGGGTTTAAACGCGTAAAGCTAACGAGACAACAACGTGTGGTCGTTCGCCTGCCACATGCATGGGCATTAACGCTGCGATGTAATGCAACTCCGGGCCTGGTGGAATTGGGCCATGTTTACTGGAGCTGCTTGAAGGGTTCGCCTGTCTATAACGCCTGCTCAATAGTGCATTGAACACTTTAGACTTTGTAAATGTTCAACCGGCAGCCCTCCAGAGTTATCGTTAGTTTTGTTGGCTTAGTGTTTCCACTATCAAGATGAACAATCCTGCAGTTATGACACAAGAGAAGATGGAGTTGGATCTTGAAATTCCAAATTCGCTTGTTCAAACCGATGGACAATTGAGAAGATCGAACAGTGCACCCATGATAAATGGCCTAAGGTCTTTATTTTTTCATTTGGACCTATGCTCATTCTATCATGTCTGAATTACTGATCGTCATTTTGAACAGTTTCCGATTTGAAAGCTAATTTTGCAAGTTTGAATGAATGAATCCTTTGGTTCTTGATCAAATTCAACGTACAGCGTATGTTATGGCGGGGTCGGTGATCTATATTGTCGTCATTACAGTGACCACTGCCAGGTGTTCCAGCGGGAGGTTCTTCGCAGCAGGAGAAATAGCACAACTGTTGTCAACAGGCCCAATATGGTAATAAAATGAGTTTACTATGCACACATGGGTACTTAATCGGCATTCTTTCTTTCCGTCATTTTGCTAATTGAATCCATCCCTGTAATCTCCCATTTCCAGGTTCCATCGTCACCCATTCGAGTGCCCAGCACAAGACTTCATCAGATAAAACAAGTGAGGACTCGTGTCACAAGCTATATAAGTTAGAATACTCGTGGTGTTTTTAATATGATGGTATTTCATGTTCACTTGCTTTTAAACCAACAATTGGAACCAAATGGATAACAGGTTGCCATGTCTAGCAGCCATACTTGAGTAATATACACAATGTAAGGATATCAATTTCTTAAACAGTGTATTTTTTTTTTTGCAGGAGGAGGGTGTAGATGTAATGAACAGGGAGACGGCTCACGAGAGGTAAGTAATTTAATGGAATTTCAAATGGGGTTGGGCCTCTTCATGGATTCAACGTGGTATCCTGTATCTTGTGGGGGGAATGGCTGTCTGCCTTGCCAGGCTCCAACCTCTTGCTCTTCCTGTGTCCCGCAGGGAGGTGCAAGCAGCCATGCAGATGAGCCAGTCCTGGGAGGAAAGCCTCAATCTGGTAATGCAGGATCCTTGTTACACTTAATTTACCCTACCGTACTGCAATTTGTACATGGCCTCCCTATTGACAAGGTTTGCACATTTAGAATTTAAAGTTTCAGTTGCTGTTTGCATACCTCATGTGTTTCTGTTGATGTTTAAAATTTAAAAGAGGGAGGTCCTATTTGATGACTGCTACCCACTCAATGACTTTCATGCTGCTATTCACACTCAGATTGACAACGACACAGGGATAAATAATGAGGCATGTTATGACCCATGGTCACGGTTGTCCACTCTCTTTCATCGTAGAGTTTGGACGCGTACAAACGTGCTAGATTAACTCTTGGAGTTATCAGGGCCACCAGTCTCTCGAGGACAGCCTGAGTAGGTAGTATAATACTCCAACATGGTATTTCCTTAAGACACGTGATGATGTGCGGAAATTGGGCGGACGGTACTAAATTCTTGCATACAGCCCAGTAATGGCAGTTATACAATGGTATAATGTCTCTGTCCTGGCATGTGACCAGCAGTCATTTAGAACTGGTTCCAACCTCTTCATTCACCGTCTTGCAGAGCGACAACGATTTGGACAGGAATGTGTCGTCGTCTCCAAAGAGAATCGACTTTGTGGCCGTCTCCCCCGCCCCGTCCCCGACCAGAGGGATCGGCAAGAAGGTGCAACCCCGGGCTCCCTTTTGTCGTGTTGATGTCCTCCTTCTTATGCTGATGATCCCCTCCCTTTGGGGCTCCTGATGGCTGGGACTGCTTTTAATTTCATTAGGAGCTGACCGTTATCTCTGTTGTCGTTTTGTGTTTGTGTCACGAGCAGCAGTGTTTCTCTCCCTCGTTACAAAGTCTGGTGAGCAGTAACGGCCTCTCTCCCAGTCCCATCCCCAGCCCCACCAGGCGCTTCAGGTGAGCACCACTTGGTCTTTGACCCAAAGAGAGCGTTGTTAACTCCTCCAGCCGGTGGAGCGTGAGGCATTTATCCTCTAAGGATGGGACTCCAGTAGGCCTAGACTAGCCTGCACTAGTTTCTTGAAACTTATTGTTATTATTATTATTATTATTATTCAATGCCTTGGGTATTTAATAATAACTTCGTTTAACTGCGTTTAGTCTGCATGTTTGGACCCATGGTCACGGTTGGCCGTTCTCTTGATGGTAGAGTTTGGCCACGTACGAACATGCTAGAGAAACTCTTGGAGTTATCAGGGCCACCAGTCTCTCAAGGACAGCCTGAGTAGGTAGTATAATACTCCAACATGATGCATTACTTGCACCGGTTCATACCAGTTGCTATATGTGTATATATAATGTTAACGTTGTATTTCTACTCTTAAGTGTCAAAATGTACCGTAACCCATTTCTATGCAGTAGTGTGGAAATTCGCTGATGATGATTTGAAATGCTCTTTTGCCTTGTGTTTAGCCGTCGCAGTCAAAGTCCAATCAACTGTATCAGAGCCAGCATACTGGGGCCAATCAAACGCAAAGGTACGGTTGCAAAATCCAGAAACGCTTTTGATGAAACGCCTTTGGTTTCCACGAAAGCTCTCTACATTTCATTCAGACAACCCTTTTTAGATGTTAATTTGTTTTGCAGGGGAGATGGACATAGAGAGCCAACCTAAAAGGCTCTTTCAGGGGACTACAACCATGCTGTCTACAGATATATCCCACCTGTCTGATGTCAGCTCCTGGTAAGACGTTTGTAAGAACCTGAGATACTCTCCTTGGTTATTGTTGTCAAGCCTCTATACAAATTATATTAGATTTGCTTCTATCTACCAAGATAATTAAGACTTGTCAGTCTGGGTATTGCCAGACCAAGCTCAATTGTAGATCGCACTGTTGGTCTGGGGAAGCTGCTGTCAATTTCTTCAGCACAAGAGGCGTGACGTACGGACCTAGTTCAACTGATTCTGGATGCAATTGGCTGCTTGCCGTCGCTTGCACTGTCGTCATTGTGTTAAACTAGCCAATAGCGCGCCAGGGGGAGAAGCCAGCTTGGGGATTGGCTCCTGCAAAAGATGTATCTGAAGCCGAAAGAAATGTGTTGCTCTTCTCCGGACCCTCAAATACCCAGTCTAAAGGCTTGTAGTACTACAGTATAAATTGGATTCCACTAGGAGATATATTTATGTACAAGGTGTGATGCTGTACGTGTTCCATCTTATGTACTCTTCGTAGTATGATTGCAATTTCTGGGTTGACTTGGTTTGCTTATGGCTTAACAAATATGAATTAATATAATGGTATATTCACGTTGAATGCTTTCCCTCAGTCCCAGCCCAGAACTGCTGGACGGCAGCCTCAGCAGTGTGTGTTCGTCCACTGGATCGCCCGGCAAAATGGAGGGAGTCTCACCTTCCTCCAGCAATTCTCCCTTCACATCCCTCCAGGACCTGTCTCCCAAGTGAATGAGGGGACTCGCAAGATGCGCTAGAGCCGGATAAAGAGACACTAGATAAAGATGAAATGGTAAAAACAATGGTCTCCCTCGGGGGGGGGGGGCGGCGTTTCCTTCTTGGACCCTTCACCTAGCTTTAGTTTAAGTGGATTTTCTCCATGTTTTGCTTTTGTGAGGCTGGTGGTTTGGCTTGAGGTCGGAGGGTCCCGATATGTCTGAAAGGAAACGAAAGCCATGGTAGAGACACAGGTGGGACTGTTATGATGGGGGGATTGAGGAAGACATTATGGGCACCAGCTGCTAGTTGTGGAGTTTGTTTTTAATGGTGCATCGCTTCATAGTGATACTGTGTTTCCATGTCTATACTGCCAATGTATCAGCTGGTTCTCTCCCGCGAGGGACATTAAGCACTGGACAAAAAGAAAAGACTATTTGGATGTGTAGAATGCCCTGTTTGTGCTGGAAAACATTAGTTCACAGGCCATTTGTCTGTACAGTCTGCAGGTTTTGTATGAAAGGATTTAAATTATTTTTGTTCCTCTTGCTTTATTGTACGTATATGTGTATATATTAAACCTTGTCTAATATCAGTTTTAATTTAGTTATTGGCTGTGAGGTTGAACACAAGGCACAGACCTTCAGTAAGCCACCAAATTCATGGCCAAGGAGGCATAAGTCAGCGTTCCTGGTTACAATTTTACTGTATTGGAAGTTGTCTATAACACAAGTTTCAGTTCCATGTACTTCATAATTTTTTTTATGCCATAGGCTGTAAACTGTGTTGAGATTTCCATGCCAGCTTCTCAAACTTGCTGCCAGCTTCTCAAACTTGCTGCAAGTTGAATTGCCTACTGTTGGGGCAAAATACTTAACATGGCAGATGATCAGACTTAATCAGAGAATGCTCTGTATTATTGGGATTGAATCTTTTAAGGCTGCTCCGTCGCTGTTTATACATAATTGTATGCTGAGTAACATTTATGTGCATACAATTTCTTCCTCTGATACTGGCACAAACATTTTAGGTAAAAAATATTGACCTAAAATAATTTTGTTTTCCTGTTTCTGCTTTGGTCAGTTTGAAAAAGAGATTTGATGCGGAACTTGTTCTGCAGTGATGTTTCAGTTGTATGTGAACCGTCTGTGGGAAAGTTCTAAAATAAACCCATTTATTCTTGTTCAAGTGTAGAAGTACTGTCTGTCAGTAATTTGGGACTTTATTCTGTACCGGAACTTGATTCGTTTTTCTGATTGATTCCTTGAGTAAGGCAAAGTAAATGGACATGTCTTCCTTTTTGGAACTTTTAGCTTTCGATCTTAAGTCAAGGAGGTGATTGTACGTTAGTGTTTTCTTTTTTTGGTTTTCTTTTGGTGGATTTCAGTGCCAAATTTCTACCTCCTTTTTGCAATTCACCATCTTGCTCTTCACTCCATATTATCGATTATTTCCACTACGCCTGGTCGGACATATTTAAGTGTCCTTAAATGTTATTATAAATGCAGTAAACGGCCTGCTACGGTAGTGTTCTGTGTGGTAAACAACCATAAATGATTCCCTTTCTTGAATATCCTGCACGATTAACACAATTATAAATAGTTATATTCCCACAAGTATAAGTACATCTGGGACACTACAGCACAAAGTCAAAAGTTTGTTGCAAATCAAATAACACCACAGAATTTGGGGCGAGAAAGTCTTGTCGAAGTCTCTTGACTAAGCATTAAGTTATGGGACAGGCTGTGGGTCCCAGATGAATATCAGTCTTATAATAAAAATCAATTGGTGTAATCGACCCTGGTAAAAGTTTAAAGAGGACATATAACACCAGGTGTGGGTGTGATAAGCTGTTTTGAAACGGCTTATCATCACACCCACCTGTGACATCACAGGTGGGTGTGTCCACCTGTGATGTGTGCTGGATAGATCAGTCCATCTGCCTACCCAGTGGACTGTAGCAAATGTTGCTTTTCTACCCGTCGTACATCTAGGACAGGTGATGTCAGAAGCGGCACATTTTCAAAACGGCTCGCCACTCACACCTAGTGGTATATGTCCCCTTCAAATGGTTCTCATAGGTCATAGAAGTGAAGATGTGATGAGATTTTATTCAACATTTAATGAAGGAGCCAGTACAACCTTTGAGCCGTATGTCATAAAAAAAATAATGGGGGAGACTCAAATGCCAATACATGTAAGTACCTGCATTTAGTCCTGGATCGACACTAGTCTAAAATTCAATAATATTACAGATGTGACAGATGTACATGTGAACCCATAACAAAACTGAAATGGCTTTATATACATGTAGCGTAAGACAACAATAATGGCTTTATATACATGTAGCGATTTGCATGAAAACTTAATCAAGTTTGTTATGTTCTGTCAAATGGTGGCAAAGGAAACACAGACACAGGGAATAAAACATTAGTATACAGCTGTAATGCAATGTCCCTTATTATACTTCACCAGCCCTTTCTAGGGCCCAACGGGCCAGTCCCTCGACCGGACAGACCCCCGCGCCCCTGGCTCTAGAGGTCTTCATTGTCTGTTTGTTCAATGATATATGTTAATTCATATAAATACATTTCAACAAGTAGGCAATAATGAATATGCTTCAAGGAAGAGGTCAGAGACGAACGGATATCCCAGGGCCCTGTTCTCTTACTGCCGGCTGCAGAGTGGTACACGTCCCTGGGTATCACAGGCCTCTTCTCTCCCTCGAACCTCTCCCAGCTCACTGACTTCATGTACGTAGGATGACCATTGTAAGAAGACCTGGAAAACAGCTGGTTTTAGCAGATGCTTTCAGCAGCCCAGATGACTTGCAGTGGACTGAGTTAGGTGTCATGATGAAGGGCGGGGGTTCATCGGTTTGCTGCAAGGAAGCCTTCAGTGTGCGCAGAATACTGTATTTAACCCTGCCCTATGCCTATTAGAAACCTTTAGCAGCAGGCCTACTAGCAATAACTGTCTTCTGAAAATGTCAACATATCTGAATGACGTCTAGACTCAATTCATTTATCAACAGAACTACTATCGTCCGTCCAGAAAGAGCTTTGTTATGAAACTGGCATCGTCCATTCGACGCAAAATGACAAAACTAAATATTAATTTATCAATGAAAATTGGAAATTAACCAGAATTCCATGGATGGATTTACGTACTCACCAAGAACGTAAGCAGCGACTAGTTTCTTGTTAACACTTAAGTGGAGGTAGACAGGAACAGTGGATTCTTCGTCCCCCAAGGTGGGGAGCATCAGGGCAGCCACGCATACCAGCCCCAGCAGAACAGTCAACAGACTGGGCCCTCCGGCGACAGCCCGGCTTTCTGGAAAACGCACACACACACACACGCATGCACATACACATAAACACACAATATGCAAAGAATCCACATTGGGCCAGCAAAGATGTACTCTGCTGCTTTTCTTAAATAAAGACCGGAATAAAACAAGACTCAGAGGATATTGTGGTTTACCACATGTGACCATGTGTTGTTGAATTCTGTTCATAATGGAGTCAAAGTCAAAATAACTAGGACATATTTGCAAGTGTAATTTATTGCTTACAAACAATTAATTATATAAATGATCAAGTTGGATTCACATGACATTTACACCTTATTAACAGTACACTAACCCTGACTTGACACTAGAGCAGACAGAAGCCTATCTTGACTAACGCTTGACTTTGGCACGACCCAGTGGCCATTTAAGAACATTGCACCAAAATCTCCAAAAATAATATTACAATCTCTACTACTACCTGTCTGAAATGCGGTCTGCTCAAAGAATACGCTGTCAGCCAACTGGTCCTTCAGCCTGCGCTCTTCTTCCTGAGGCCGAGGGTGTTGGGGCTCTTGTTTGGCCGATGCCTGCAGCGTTGCAGAGACCTCCTTGCGGCCCAGGGCTTTCCGCTGGCTCTGCTCCGACACCTGGAGCCTGAACTTATCATAAACCCCATAATGGCAGGGACGCACGTCCCTGTGTCGGATCACTCTGAGCCCAGAGGAAGGAAGAGGGAGAAGTGAATTGGCGATGGTAGTCTGTAGAGCATAACAGCTTAAAAACATAAAGTAAAACACAAGAACAAAATAACCGGGTCTTTCTGATTCCCATTGCTACTCTCACTGCATTCACTTTTTATTGTTACTCCACTCCTTTGAATGTCATCAGCCTCACCTTTAAGTTACTTTGGATAAAGAGGTCTGCTAAATGACTAAAAGTGAATGTTGTAAATAGACACACTACCACAAATTATTATAGACCTGTGATCAAATACTCACATGTCAACGCGACACTGTGGCTTCACAGCTCCAGTAGCATCCACCACCGTGTACTTGTTTGGGGCTGTGCATAGCACTGAGAGAAGAAGAAAACAAAGCTTAAGTACCCACGCCGACCTTAACAAAAAACGAATTCAACTGGATAGATCGGGTTCAGTCTTCTTCCCACTGACCTTTAAATTTAAGTGCAAACTCATAAGGGTTGTAGAGTGTGAGCACTTGTTTGTGAGAGTTCTGCTCGTCTGCATAGAAGACCAGCTCGGTGGGGAACACAAACACAGGAAGGCTTCCCTCCACAAGCTCAGGCTGTCGATTCTGCTGCTGGGGCTGCATTGGCTCCCGCTGAGCTCCCTCTCTCCTTCCCGTCGGAGGTCTTACTGGGCCCCTCTTCTCTCCACTAAACGACACAGACGTGTGATATGATTAACCTCTGGCCGAAATGGCGCGCTTTGCCCTCAGAATCATGGCCATAACATACAAGCATTGCTAAGATAGGGGACTTGATGAACCGACATTTCACTCTACCTAAGTATATCCATTAGCCTCACTAGTGAAGCTTTACAATGTCATGAAACTAAAGGAGGTAACAAGAAAACGAATATAAGGCGACTATAATCAGCAGCGTGTAGACTCCGTTGTAGTTGGTCACATCATGTGTTTTCCTCAGCCGTAGAACAGACTCATGTCGCAACCCCTCCAAAAGACCCTCACGTACGCAGAAGCATCATTCCAAGTATCCGTGGTGACGCCAATGCATTGCATTGTTACAAAACAAACGAAACGTCCCCCTAACAGGGTTACCAATAACATTGCATTTGTACATGTATATCTCCCAACAACACATTGGCAGTATCCATACTTGTCACGCTATATCATGTAACAAAAACGTTACAGGGGTAATAACCATGTGGGTGACGGCTGATCACTGATGAGCGACGTGCTCCGGGTGGTGATCCCACTTGTGGGTGACCCGTACGGGTGCAGAACCTCAGGGCACGGAGTGACACCTTCCTGCACCGTAATGCTAGTATCGTGTGATGACCAAGCTAGCAGCGGGACGACAACACGACAGGTAGCCGCTTCATATAAAGCCGATACTCGCCACTATCACGACCGCGATATACTATATCACTCAGGAGACGACACAGACGGCTTTACCTTGAGACTGTCAGTCAGCGGCGCCCTGTTGTTTTAGTTCGGTGTCGCCTGATTGGTGGTGTTTTATTTGTGTGTCGATCCCGGATCCCAACCCTTGTTGTGTTTCTCTCGCTGCCTTCTTTTGTCAACAATATGCTGCAGCCCGGCGCGGTGCATGCTGGGACATATCCGAGGGCGAAGACATTCCGCCAGACTGCTCGTGACGTCAACAGCCTTGTCGTGGCGCGTTCACACCAAGAGCGACTGGGCGGCGCGGCTCCGTACAGAGTCAACGTATAGACGCGTTCCCAGGCGCCTGGGACGCGGCTTAAGCTCGCTTGGATGTGGAGATTGTTGTTGAGTTTTCTGTTGTTTTTTTTCAGAGGGATGTTTTCATTAATACAAGTTATACAGATCAAGTAGCCTACATTTTCGGACTATGATTAATAAGTAAAATATACAATTTTAATGTATTTGATTGATTTTCATATGGAAATAAACAACCAATACCGCAAACAGGACACAGGTCCTCAGGCCTATCAAGGGGAACATATAATTTGGTGAAAAGCCCCTAGAGAATGTTGCCGTAGAACATGTACCTACAAAGCTTAAAAAGTAACGCTGATTGCTTCGGTTACGATTGGTCATACCGCGATCGTGCATGCTGCCAAAACGAATTGGTCGTTAACTATCCACATGTTAAGGCCCCGATGTTCTGATACACCCCATGATCCCCCAGCCCCCACCGGCAATGCAAGAGGGGAGGGGTTGAGGAGAAATAAAGAGAAGAAGCTGCGGTTTTTCATGTATGTGTTTTTTTTCTATATTATTATAATAATTATATAATAATGCGATCATCGTGTAATGTAACTCTATAATTGACCAATCACGTGCTGCTTACATTATGCGCACACAAGCCCTACAATTGTAGAAGCGACACAATATAGCACTGGCGAATGCATAAACTCATGGTTGTCTGTTGAGGGTGAAGTGGGAACTACAGCGGGGGAGATAAGCGGTCTAGCGCTCATTGCATATTTATACACAGCGAGGCGTGGCCACGGTGAGGCGGCTCAGCCAATCCCGTGCGGCCGGTGGAACGGGGGCGTTCCGTTCCGCTCCGAGCAGAAGTTCAACAGCGAGCCCAGACAGTGCTGGGGAAAGGCGGATAGAGAGGGCAGCGGAGGGCTGGCTGTACGACCCTCTTTCGGGGGGTCCGATTATAACAAAAATATTACACACATGCTTGAACGCCCCAGCCGCATGATAGGCCATATGTGGATAATAATAGGTATTTTTAGAAAGCATATAGCTTCTGACTCTATATTTAAAATGCCTATTTTACTTTTCCTGTTAGACACGTCCGCGTCTATGAATCAGCGCACTTATTTGGGTACGACGTATCTGGACATTGCTAAAGGCGCGGTTGAAATCTTTATGAAGGTAAAGGATTGATTTTACCCCCATTTTTTCAGCACGTACATTGCTGTGATGAGCGCGGGTTCCGCTGGGAGCGTTGGGTCAATTAATATAATAATATGTATTATATGGTTTTCTTTTGACAGCTGCGTGCTCGAGACCCGGCTAGTAGGGGCGACAGGTACATGCTAGTTACATTCGATGATCCACCATACGGAGTAAAGGTAATTAGAAAAATGGTACAATTTTTTATTTAATAACTCGAAGCTGTTGACTGCCAATGAGACGTTGCTGTCCATCTGAGGAGCGGCGAGTGCAGGGTTGCTTCTCGATAAAACGAAAACGGCATTTATTACTTTTATAACCGCATACCGGAGCAGCCGTACATCCGAACATCAGCGGACATTTTGCTTTTGTGTGGACCAAAGTCTCGGGCGTCGAGATGGAGGCGGAGAGATTTGTTATCTTTTCTGACGTCTCCCCTTTTTCTACATTACGTGGTCTGGATTGGTCCGGCGGCCCGCACATCATTACATACCCTCCCCTTGCATGCGTTCTGCGCCTGACCTCCACGCTTAACCATTGGCCAATCGGGAAAGTTGAATCAGTTGAGATACTTTTACGGGTTCAACTGGATGCCCCCACTCGAATATTATCAATAATCTCATAGCATTCGTTTTGTTATAGCGATAGTTGTCATATAACACCCATCACTAACCCACACCTGCACCCCGCCCATCTCTCTCTCTCTCTCTCTCTCTCTCTCTCTCTCTCTCTCTCTCTCTCTCTCTCTCTCTCGCTCTCTCTCTCTCTCT
>JAOPJL010000002.1:15377121-15389061 GCA_027123545.1 Trisopterus esmarkii
CCCCCCCCCCCCCCCCCCCCCCCCCCCCCCCCCCCGAGGGGAAAGAGCGAGAGGCTGGGAACAGTCATATAGCTTTGTGTCCAGGGCATGTTTCAGTCGTTGTGTCTGGCACACTGTCAGCATTCCCACACACATACATAGATTATGCAGGCTGTAGCATTATGTGCTGTAGCTGCCTCGAGTTGCCTCTTTAATCACTGCTGAGATGAAGGTAAAAAATGTGTTCAGGTATTCAGGGGATTACAGCAGCGATACATTACCCACGTGAAACCTTTTAATATTATCAACGGCAGAGACACGCATTTACAAACCCGGCTGTTTGATCGGCAGAGTTGTGCACACTGACATGGACTGTGGCCGCCTACGGCAGTGACTTATCTATTATAGCGTTGTCTCTTAAGTTGAACATCTGTGAATATATATTTTTGTAAATCACACAGTGTATATATTAAGTGTAGGAGTTTTTCAATAGTGACTCACGCAAGATAAAAGTTATTAGAAGGGAATTCACTCTGAGAAATGCAACACAATCAGTGTTGCATGGGAACTGATCTTTAAATAGTTTTTTGAAGCTATTCATAACAACCTCAAAACATGCCAAGGTAAAGAAACTCTAAGACACTGTCTTCATTCCATTATCTTGTCTTGTGTAATAGTGAGCCCATACAGTTGAAGTCTGTGTGAAAACACCCTTAACCCCATTTATTTAACGGATGAACTCAACTGTTTGCTGGGTGGGTGAGAGAGAGCGATAAGGAGTCACCGAACGCAGGTGCCGTGTTGTTTAAACATTCTAACCACAGAAGAGTATGAATTTCATCAAATGTCCCCTTTTCAACAGGGATGAAGAGAGGTTTTCTCTAACGTGTTATTTCTCTTTTTCCTCCAGAGTCTATCGACGACATCGGAGAGAAGAGTAAGTGTTTCGCCGGGAGAAGGAAGATTGACTTTTTGTGCATTGGGTTTTTCTTAGGGTGAACCTCAACCCATTGGCCCTCAATGGAGCCAATGGCCTCTTCAGACAGCGTACTGGTGTTTTGTAGAAGCAGCACTGTTTGAGTGCTGAACGGAAACTGCCCCTTGCCACATGGTATAAAGTGGTCATTATAAATCACTTCCATATTGTGCTTGCTTTCCCAAGCTATATGCTAATGATAATTGTACACTCAGAATCCATTAGTTATAAGGGATATTCACCTACTGACCTCAGATACTGTCATTATCAGTGCATTACTGCTATTATATTGAATGCATAAATAAGTACCGGTACAGACAGACAGACATACATACATACATGTATAGTGTATATAGCTGTGTAATATTATGGACACACATTTTAAATCCGTGCCAATTGTGGTTAGAAACTGGATTGTTTGTTTGCCTGTTTACACAAGATAAGCATCTAGATTCACACCACAACCGTTTTCTAAGCCCCAATCTAAGCCCTGGACGGCTTTATAACTTGTCGAAGTAGGCTCAGATTGGCCACTATTGCAGCAAGTGATGAGTGCGTTGTTTCCAGCAGAGCTCGTCCCCAGTGAACAAAGCTCCAGGCTCTTTGTGGGGATCCTAGGAGACTAGCGTGGTTATCTGATCGTAGCGGTATACTACTAGCCTGGAAATCCAGAGCCACATCTAGAAAGCTGTAGGGTCTGGCAACGAGTAACGATGAAAACGCCCCAACTCGAGGGGGCGGAGAGGACATGAGAGGCATGCATTTGAAAATATCACTGCACGCAATTGGATAACACTACGACCAATCAGAAGAATACAAGGAGTGACATATCCAGACCAGCTGCGCTAACTAATAGATAAGACTCTTGCCGTATCCGGTCGGTAAAACAGCAACGCTTTTGGCCCCGCCCCTATCAGACACACCGATGTGATTGGTTAATGTTCTGGGCCAGGGGAATCATCGTGGAGTGTATATTGCTCATTCCCAGAGTGACTCACTGAGCAAATGTAAATTGTGCTCTTGCGAGAACTCTGGATTTCCAGGGTACTATACTACAGCATCACACAGTGACACATGACATCATCTGCCTCTGCTTTCAGTCATATACCTCCTGGCCTACCATGTGACCTTCATCATGTTCGTGTGGGCCTACTGGCAGACCATCTTCACCAGTCCCATGAACCCCCTCAAGGAGGTGAGTGTAACCCAGACGGCCTAAGGGGGGGGGGGCATAGTGCGATCACAAGCCTCCATGTTGGCCCTTTTCTCCCCTTGGGAACTGAAAGACAATTTCAGTGTGTGTGTGTGTGTGTGTGTGTGTTTCGGGATCCATCAGCTGGTTCATCCATCGGCTGGTTGATCCTTTCGTTAACGAACGGATGAACCATTCCAGTGTGCATTGTCAGGCCACCATCCACCTCTCCGCTGGGATCGTGTCCCTTTTTGGGTCCCCAGCTACTATGACCCATAGCTAAAGCACTGGGAGGCTGGCTCTAGTGGCAGTAGAGCCCCGACCACACTGGCCCAGCGCCCTGGCTTGCTGCGCACCCATTATGTCTTCAGAGGGACAACCCCCCTTCCAGGAACCGAAATGACTTAAGCAATTTCAACTTCATTTGATTTGTGCTTCCACAGCTGAAGACACAAACCTTGTGGCATCAAATGAAACATAACAGCATCACCGTGACATGAGGCGATTTTAACACATTTAACGTGTTACGCTTCCACTTCTAGATTTGAGTGTTTAGTGTTTAATGTTCACTTGCAGGGTGCAGGGTAGTGTGTGTCACGGTCAACAGAGCAGGTGGCTTTGTGGCAGCTTGCCACAGAGTTGTTGTGTTGTACGTGTGCTCGTGTGGATGAAACCAGAGCTCACATAGAGACCACAGAAGAAGAACTATTCCTTACAGTGTCCCCTGCGTCCAAGATGCTGTGTATCACTGCCGGTCTATATGTCTGTCTGTCAGTATCTATCCAACTGACCATCTATCTCTCACTCTCCGCTTTCTCTCTCGCTCTCTCTCTCTCTCTCTCTCTCTCTCGCTCTCTCTCTCTCTTTCTCTCGCTCTCTCTCTCTCGCTCTCTCTCGCTCTCTTGCTCTCTCTCTCGCTCTCTTTCGCTCTCACTCTCTCGCTCTCTCTCTCACTCTCTGTTGTTCTCTCTCTCTCCCTCTCTCCCTCTCTCTGTCTTCTTCTGTCTCTCTTTCTGTCTGTCTGTCTGTCTGTCTTTTGTAACAATACACAGCATGAATTAGCTTAGCGAAGGCAACCAGCTCCAAAGGCTCTTCCCCAGCCAGTATGTGCATCCGGTGAATGCATACTAAATTTGATCAGATCAATGAGGTTCCCAGCTTCCGATGCTGTAACACACCCATTCAGCCAGTTTCAAGATACATCCACAGATGGTGCGCAAGAACAGCCGTAGCCATAGAACAGAAAAACACACAGTGGGGTTTTTTTGCTCATTCTTTTTGTCCCGCTTTGTAAAATTGTTTACGTGTAATATTCTTCTTCCCGGTGCCCCACATTCAGTTCCACCTGTCCTACTCGGACAAAGAGCTGCTGGAGCGGGCTGACCGGGGCGAGTCTCAGCAGGAGATCCTGAGACGTCTGGCCAGGGACCTGCCCATCTACACACGCACCAACTCTGGAGGTACCGGTGGGATTTAGGGGACCCCCCCCCCCACCCCCCCTCAGCTGCTGAGCCCAGATAAGACCCACCGCGTTCAAGGAGACGAAACAGGGCCCCCTCCCTCGCTACTCTTCCTACTCCCTCGCTGAGTATCCTAGAGTAGGGGTAGTGTGTAGTAGCAGGGGACGTGTTGGATGGATGACCCAGCCTAAATGTTCTGGGTTCAAACCCCAATGACCACAGACTAACTTGTAGGCATCTCTGAGCAAAATTCCTAAAACCATCTAGTAATTCAAACCATTTCCCATTTTAAGTCACTTTGGTTAAAAGCATCTGCTCCAAAGGACAACAATTAGCGAAATATTTACAGTACATTCAGATACAAGCCAAGCCTCTCCATCTTCCCATTCTGCCTGCATGGTGGTCAGGGAACAGACTGGGCCTCAGTCGGCCAATCTGCTACCGATGGCGGTGTGTTGTGTGTTGTGTGTGGTGTGTTGTCGTGTTGTTGCGTTGCTGTGTGGCAGTGAATTTATCGTCGTCTCTTCACAGCCATCCGCTTCTGCGACCGCTGTCAGCTGCTCAAGCCTGATCGATGCCATCACTGCTCAGTCTGTGATAAGTATGGCTTCTCTGCACGCACACACACCGAATGCACACACACCGATCGCACACACGTGTACACACGCACACACAAATACACACACATACACACACATACACACACATATACACGCACACACACACACACACACACACACACACACACACACGCACACGCACACGCACACACAAACATTTACACATTGGACTCAGTGACCCGTGCTGTGTTCTGTTGTTCTGTGTTGCAGATGTATTCTGAAGATGGATCACCATTGTCCTTGGTAAGCTGAGGCTGTTTTATCACTTGGGGAACAGAGAGGCTAGGGCTACTTGTAGCCAGGGCTAGCATAAGGTGGATGTTCAGCTCTCTTTGATCGCAGTCAGGTTTCCGGGTAAGGTGTGTAAGAAGACTCCTGTGTTGATAACCGATTGTTGATGATGACATGACGACACCAGGTGATCGCAAAGAGCCTTGGGTTGGAGCAATGCCTAGATTATTGAAATTATAAACACGTAATGTACACTAGTGGTGGATTTCAAGATTTGTTTCCTTGATTCAGTTGGCGTCGGTCGGTTCGCCAAGAAGAATCGTTCAGAATCGTTTGTGCGTTTGTTTGTTCATTCAGTCGCTTTTCCGGCAGCGGTGAATCATGGAATGCACGGTTCTCAGCTGAGTCGGTCAGACTCAGCTCCTCCCTCGTTCTCATTCTCAAACGAATCACGATTGTGTGATGGTGCAAACGGTCATCAATCAACACAACATTAACTAAGATCCTTTCAGCTGAGAAGCGCTTCATGTCCGGAATCGCGATGGTGATGCCCGGGCGCCCACTCTTCACTTTCACTGACTTAACAGTCAGTGAACGAACGGTGACTCACGAGTCAGCGTCAGCTACTAGTGGGCGGGTCTGGGAGTCGAGACTCGGAGAACGAACGATACGAACGAGAGAGAACTGAAACGTGGAATCAGGTCGGTTCGTTCTCGTTAACGAGTCGTTCATTCGAACTGATTCGGTCGCAAACGACCCATCACTAATGTACACAATGAATAGTGAACTTCAAAACATATATATATATATATATATATATATATATATGTAGACATATACACTGTAGAGAGGTACACAGACAGATAGATGGACTGATGGAAAGATTGATTGATCAATTGATGAACGTTGGATCCTTATTAACCTGAATAATTAAATTTCTGTCCCGGCTGCAGGGTAAACAACTGCGTTGGATTCTCCAACTATAAATATTTCATGCTCTTCCTGGCCTACTCCTTACTCTACTGCCTCTTTATCACTGCCACAGATCTTCAATACTTCATCCGATTCTGGACCGTAAGTACATCGCAGTATAGTATCCATGGGCCTGCACCCGCTCTCTGTGGTGTTTAGTGGCAAATCCTACATTTTCCTTCAGCAAATGACAAATTGAACACTTTGATTATTTATGTTTTTGCTTTGCAAGGCTGAAGGTAGAGCGCATGACCGTCTGAAAGAATACCTGGTATGAGCCAATCAGCTGATGAGTAGCACTAAAACAGCATTAACAATTCATCAATAAGAAGAGACTAGCTGGTTGTAGAGTAAATCAATTCAATTCACTAGTTAGACTAACTAACTCACTAACTCATTGTGGGGTACTTATGTCTGTTCTGAGGTTTGACCCGTTGGTTGTCATTTTGCGACCTTTGACCTCTCCAGAACGGACTTCCGGACACGCAAGCCAAGTTCCACATCATGTTCCTGTTCTTTGCGTCCTCCATGTTCTCAGTCAGCCTGGCTTCTCTGTTCGCCTACCACTGCTGGCTGGTCTGCAAGAACAGATCTACACTAGGTGGGTAGGGGTGTGTGTGTGTGTGTGTGTGCGTGCGTGTGTGTGTGTGTGTGTGTGTTTGCTCTCCAGTTTGTACACAATTTCATGTCAAAGTGGCTTAAAGGTGCAGTATGTATGATTTAGTGGCATCTAGTGGCGAGATGTCAGATTGCAACCAGCTGAACCAGTTTATTCTTATGGGATTATCACTCACAAAAACAATCTTATATATTATATTATAATATAATATTGTGTTCCATTCATGCCAAGACTGTTTCACTAGATGCCACTCGATTATGCACACTGCACGCTTAACACAAGTCTAAATGATTATGCTCCAATACTGCCTACAGCATCCACACCACATCGAAAGGTTCTGGGTTCAAACGCCTAGTCTCGCTGTAGGCAGCCTTGCACAAGACTCCCTTACCCCTACCTGCTTCTTAGCGACTTAGTGTCTCCATTTGTTACGTCTTTGGACACAAGCATCTGTGAGGTAGGCAGACTAGATAAAAAAGTAAAATACTAAACAGTATATATGAATGATGATCTGTTTTACCTCCACCCTCCTCTGAGTTAGAATCATCTAACCGAAGCCCTTATCATTGCCCTGATTTAATAAAGACTACATTATTAAACATAGTGCTCTTATTATGTGGGCACAGTGGAACACTTTGTCTTTGATTGGAGTGGATTATCCAGGGGGTGCTTTACACTGTAATGCCATGATGCTTAGCAGCTTAGTAATGGACACTGCCATGTTAGCCCCCTTGCTATATGCTAGCCTCCTGCTGCTGCGCTAGCCTGTGCCACGATGCCCTCACAGGAATAGCAATCGACCAACTACTGTAGCTTTAAAATATAATCAAATTCGTCAAAATGTGATATGATAATATAATTCATTGTCATATCACATCATAAAGATGAAAGGTGAAGGAATGTAGAAAAAAGCAGTCAGGCTTTTATTCAGTTAGCCTTACAATAACATGAGTGCTAAAATGATAATAATGATGAGGATGATGATGATGATGATGACGTCCTAAGTTGAGATTTGAACCCCTAACCACGGCAATTGAAGTGCCATGCGATACTAGTTACCACAGCAGGACTGTAGAGCGCTTGATGTTCATTTTCATCGTGAATATCAATATAATAAGTGTCCGTTCAGGGCAAAGCAAGACACATGACATTATACCCCTCAAACAAAGGCTATTCAGGGGGGCTAACATAGGCATGAATCACACTGGAAAACATTCAATGGGAATATGTAAATTGTCTTTTTGGCCAAGTATGCTCACACATACAAGGAATTTGGTCTCTGCATTTATCCCATCCGTGAATTTGAGCTCAAGGGTAATTCAGCCATGGGATCAAACAACCCTTCAGTTTAAAGTCCGACGCCCTAACCCGTAGGCCATGGCTACCAAGACAATGGTAAAGTAAGCAAAGCTTAACACTAACTTATGTGTGTCTCTATCAGAGGCGGTGCGCGGCCCTGCCTTCCGCCATGGAACCGACAAGAACGGCTTCGGTCTGGGCTTCAGCAAGAACTTCCGCCAGGTGTTCGGTGACGAGAGAAGATACTGGCTCCTTCCTGTTTTCTCCAGGTATAAACTATTTAATCCTCCTCCAGAGTCTCACCGTTTTCTTTTTCAAGCAGAGCAACTGACATTTTTATTGAGGTTTTTAAGCATGTAGCTTACCCTTTAAAACAAACAAGCATATTTATAGGCAGGGCTGCCAAGTTTGTGATTGGGAGAGATTACTTTTATTTGTGTTTTGGGCGGAGTGACCCAAAAACGTTGCAAATCGCAGCGACCCTTTACCCCACGTAATTTTTGTTGAAACTTAAATTTTTTTCTAACAGCTTACTCTTTAAATCACTGCCCGAAAAAATACTTCTGTTACATGAAAGACGTGAATAGCGTAGACACAATCGTGGCCCTGTGTGTTTTGAATGATTGTCTAACACTGAACAGACTTGACACCGATGCCATCAGTGTTCAGTAATTTGGCGTGCATTTTAATGTAAGGTTTCCCTCATGACTCAGTCTAGGAGATGGTTGCTCCTTCCCCACCTGTCTGGTCAACCAGGACGCAGAGCAGCCCTGTTCCCCTGAAGGCCACAACGCCAACAAGATGTACGTCCTTCCACGGTTTAGTTTAAACAATTAAAGGGAGCAACACACATTTTTTCATCCTGTTATCGAATATTTCTCTCCGTCTTTCCTCTTTACTTCATCCTTTCGCTTTGTTAATGTTTACAGCGCAACGGAAATCCAGTTTCCAGCCAAGCCGCTGAGGGAGTCTCAGAGTCGCCTGCTCAGCAGCACCCCCTCGTGGATAGAGAGTGACAGTGCGGAGGACAGGGAGAGGAATGGTGAACGACCGTTCCCATTCATGCTTGTTAGTTGTTTGTATCACATCTTAAAAGAAGAGCACAGTGGATTTAACTCAACCCGTGTCTTCCTGCAGGTACGAGCAACCCTATAATGATAATAGAACATGAGGCGTAGGCTTCGATTATGAATCAAGACGTTTAACCCTAAACGTAAGTATCCTACATTCAGCTACATTCCGTTTTTGCTCAATTAAAGATGTTTATAGGTCCCATGACATGCCACCAGGTTTGAGTGTGATTAGCCGTTACAAGCCGTTTTGGAAATCTGCGCCTTATGACGCCTTATGACGCCTTATGATATCCGGCACACAGCTAGGAGTACACGCCCACCTGTGATGTCATATGGGGCAGATTTCCAAAACGACTTGTAACGGCCGATCACGCTCACACCTGGTGGCACGCCATGGGACCTTTAAACTAAACATGTTCAGCGTGTTTTTGATCCAACCAGTTGATGCTTTCCTTCCCCAGTCGTGTGTGTGCCTATCAGGACGTGATGTGGCGTGACGCGATGTCTGTCGTCGTTCATAACGCATACAGCCGTCAGCTTCTGACAAGGTTTACTTCACCACCGCCGAATATGCAGAAACCCACAATCACAACAACAACAATAGACCAAACCCGGAGACCACTTACTAAGAGTCAACTAGTGAACAACCAAGGATAAAAACAGGTTAACCCATTGAGTTCCTGACGAACTGACAGGAACTGCATTCCAGAACATGAGACTTTGAGTTTGTCCATTTGTTAAGCACAGTATTGTAATGACTGCGGTTTTGCACTTTGTATAATATGAATATTAGTCCGGTTAAGCTGCTTTTGATAACACCATGTATGCTTAACAGTTTAAAGGGTTGCTCAGTGCTGGGTAAATCTAGACCCCGTTTCTTTGATTTCTCATGCAAGAGCTTAATGGCAGAAATTAATGATACGTTTTGGTTTTGTGAAACATTGCACATTATAGCTCACAGTGACATATGGGTTTTATGGGAGTCTCTAGTTGAGATCCAGGAAGGCCTTTTTTCATCTGCATTTTTCCAGTGTTATAAAAAAAACCTGGGATGGGGTCCCCCCCCCCTCCCCAAACACATCATCTACATGATGTGTTACAGTGTTGTAACAATGAACCCTGTGCATGCTTGATCTCAGTGAAATCAAAATGCTTTGCCGTATTGAACTGTATGCAGAACAACGTTTTTATTTCTCTCTTGCTTGTGATGAGTGTGTGAAACAGTTTAGTGAATCTATCAACAAGGGCTCCGTTGTCTGACTGCTTGGGTTTTATGTGACCGTATGAGTGAGGGCGAGTGTTGCCCTGTCACAAACACACTGTTAATTTGTACATCTCTGTATAACGGCAGTAGGCTTCCCTATGCCAGATAGTGCATGTAGGTCTGGCATAGCTTCCACCACACACTGCCAGATAATGTTCCCTGGTCTGTTTTCCCCCAGACGCGTCACTCCGGCCAGGAATCGCTCATAAGCGGTTCCAAATTTGATTGGTTTATTTTTCCACAAATATAATGACAGTGGAGGCAAGAGTCGCAATGAGTATCTTAGGTTTTATCGGATTGTGAAAAAAAGGACATTTACTGAATGTATTGCAGAAATAAAGAAAGGTTGCTTGGGTGCTTTGTTAAATTTGTACTTTATGACCATTTCTTTTCTCACACAGGTCATTTCAATTAAAGTTATTGAACTAGTTTTCCTGTGATAAGTACTTGCCTGTTTTGAAATGCTGTATGGTGTCTATATATTTTTCTATCAAACTGACTTGTGACGACCTAATTTTTAGGTTTATGAACGCTCAGTTGTGCTGGCTTACAAAGTGAAAATAAAATGAGGTCATGTTCTCCATCTCTCACAGAATTGCTTTTTAGATATATATGATCTATGGTGTGCAAAACATAACCGAAGAACTCCAAACCAATCCAGAATGTTTAGTGTTATAAAAATCCCATGCCTTTATTTACAAAACGATATTTATTTAAGTATTGCATATTTAAAAAAAGAAAAATCTTTTACATATTGTAAAAGCTGTGATGAGGAAAAAAAATATATATCAAGTGAATACATTTCCATATCCTAACACTGATGGTCAACAGGTTGTGACACACACACACACACACACGCGCACACGCGCACACACACACACACACACACACACACACACCTCAATCAATGTCCATGGAAGCTCCAAGTAGTCTCAACAACATTTATTCAAACGTCTCGTTTCATGCAGCAGGAACCAGGCAGCATGGGGCGACTGTGGAGCAGCGCTTAAACAAACAGCACAAAACAACGCGTCATTCAATGACCAGAGCTACAATGTTGACTGTATCCCACCGAACGTCCCACTGAAGGTGCTTTAAGAGGCAGATTAAAAGATCAAGTTCCTTTTCCATCGCTCTGTCTCTCTCTCTCTCTCGCTCTCTGATGAGTAAAAGTCACTCTCTTATTACTATACTAAAATTCTACAAAACCTTCATTTCAATTAAAAATGAAAATGGGTCAAAGTCCTCTAAATGTCGACGCACAGGGTTTCTTTTTACCACTAGCTGTTTAACGATATCGTGTTCAAGTCTCTCCTCTGGTCACCACTGATCATCAGTCAGTTGAAACAAACAATAAATCAACCAGAAAATGTGCTAATGAAACCCAATCAACACACAATAGAAAAAAATAACAGTCCATGTCTGTTGATCTCTTAGGATTTGAGTTCTGCGCCTGGTTATTGCGATCCCACACAGAAAAAGGTATTGTAGGCTATCACAATACTTGCAAATATCACAAATTCATACGCACATGTAAACACACTTTGAATTAAGTACCCCATATCGCTTTGCTATACTAGAGGGTTATAACTTGAGACTCTAAACGTCCGATAAATGGGCGACTACTCTACGCGTTCACTCAAAAACTGTTGTTACCGATGGGTCAGTTAATCAATGCAAGCGAATCAGGACCTGATGGAATAAATTAAAGCTAGACACGAGACCAGAGCCAATGATGAGGTGGAGCTTTGTGGTGGAAAGACAAAATAAAGAAAAAACAACAACAAGATAGCGTCAAGATTAAGATAATAAGTCACGTGTAAAATGGGAGCAAAAAGGCAACAAAGACGACACCAGAAACTATTTCAGCTTTCCATATAAAATCAGGATCTGGTTAGTATTTTGTAAAGTGCAAAATGTCTACAGAACATTTTAGGAGAACTAAAATCCTGTTTGTGTGTCGCTCCACTCTGACCCACCCGCAGAGTTAACCATCACATTTACCTCACCCCCCGGCCGCCACCCCACCCCCGGCCGCCACCCCTCCCCCGGCCGCCACCCCTCCCTGCACGCGGCTCTCCATGTCCCTCTCCCCGCTGTCTGCCGTTCATTGTAGTTCCTCTACAATGAGCCGAGCGTAGGAGGTGACAGAGGTGCGAGAATAAGTCTGCTCTTCAGCTTCCAGAATGATCCGGTTAGCGATGGTACTCCGCTCTGATTGGAGGGACGATGCGCGGTGGGGTCGGGGTCGGGGT
>JAOPJL010000002.1:15440496-15450995 GCA_027123545.1 Trisopterus esmarkii
ACACACACACACACACACACACACACACACACACACACACACACACACACACACACACACACACACACACACCAAGTCAACAGCTGGGACATTCTCACACCCCTGTTGCAGGCTGCACACGCCTATTCTTGGTATTGTGTGCGAGTGGCCACTGGATTCCAGCGCTCCCCATTAGAAGAGGACCACAACGCCAGCGTGTAAGAGGGCCCTGGGCGTCTGGCCAAGCGGCGGCGGTGCGTCCCGCTGAAGAGGATCTGTTGTGGTCGAAGCTCTCCGGTTTTGGGGGCACATGGCTCCATGCCACAATGCCCCCGTGTGGACATATGGTGAGAACATGTGTCCATTTCAAGAACGGGGAATGGATTACAGGAGGTGGCAGACAGACAGACAGACAGACAGGATTGTCAGGCACCCCCGTCATTTCATATATTATAAAAAATGTATACAATTTCAACGAGGAAACAGAAAATAAAACGGTAAAACGATGGACATTTAACGCCCTTTGCAAAGTCTAAATTCAAATTACAACTCGCTGTTAAAAAGATATCAGATGGTAATGTACATTTGAAAGGAAACCGGCGAGGCAAGTGGTAGGACCCAGTTGTGGATTACACTTCGAAATATATTTGGTTCTAAATAGTACCTCAGAAAATAAATCTGAGGTACTATGGGAGACAAGGGAAAAATGCTGGAGAAAAATCACATCAAGTGATAAACATTATTTTCCCCCTAACGTGATGCACATCAGCACACAGCTCTGCAAGGGGGAAAATCCTCAAATGAGTCTGCAACACAACTTCCGGGAGCAGGGATGATCCAATCATCTCCTTGAAAACCACCCTCTGAAAGTAGTAAGGGCCACTTCGTCGTCACTTCCCCTCTTAAAAGAGCACTCCCACATGTTTCCAAAACCAATGGCTCTGGGGTGGAACAGACACCAGTTGTATATGTGCTCCTGACCTTCCCCCTAACAGAAGACAGGGAGCTTCTTCGTGGCAGGATGATTCATGGTATGCAACCGATATCTGATTAACCACAAAACTATTGGAAATATCTAACTCAAGTTCACGTCAAACATCCAAGAAAATAACTTGGGAGAAATGGATCTAATGAAATGCAGGAGCAGAGACATCTCACGCAACTTTGTTTCAGGGACAGTACAATGAAATAATTGGCCACATGATAATGACCGTACATAATCAATTAGCATCGTCAATGTAGTAATTAACCAAGGCTTATGTGCTCCTAAGTGGTCAAATGTATTGAGTAAAACATGGAATCCTGAACTTACTAATGCATGTTCCTAAAGGGACAATTAACAATTGATTGAGTAAAACATGAAATCAGGAATAGCTAGATTGCAAATTTATAGTGCATTGTAGTCGACCTGCTGCTCTGACATAACAACAGTCAATGTTGATTCTGCTATGCAGATTTTAGGGGAGAGAGTTTGCAAAACCAGTTTGCAATGCGGGACGATTAATCGTGTCGAGGGCATTCTGTCCCTGAGGCTTATCACATGTGACGACCTCAAACTAATCCAAAGCAAACAGCCAGCTTGGAATCCATACAACACTTTATGCTGTATATTCTTCCATATAAATGGATTTTTTCTATACTTGATGTTTGGATGAATCTTTAAACTCTTAAGTCTAAACTCTAAAGTCTGGTCAGTGCACCAGTTGAGAGGTCTGTATTGTTAATACATGTAGAATCTACCACAGGTATACAATCTCACCCTCCGGTACAGGAGCTCAAAAGGACAAACAAGAACGGCCTCTAGGTCGTCGACCTTCAAGATGACCCAAGATGAACCAACAACCTCGCAGGACACACGCACGTCTATTCCAATTTGTGCAAATAAAAACAACAACACACACGGTTAACCCCTACCTCAGCAAGCGTCAGCTGCAGAACCACTGCGATGGCCTCAAACCTGCGGTTACCAGCAGCCAGGAGCTCCCTGAGCCTCTGGAGAACGTGGTCTTTCCTCTTGCTCTGCTCATCCTCCCCGGCCGCCGCCGCCGCCGGCACTGGGACTCTACCTCCCACACTCTGGCCCTTGGGGTGCACCCTCTGCTGGGGCGGCTGCTGCTGCTGCTGCTGCTGGCGAGAGCCGGCCTTGGGTTTGCTCTTCTCCGCTGTAAAAGAAGAAGCGTTCAGATTTGCAACCACATTCATCCTCAACAGCTCACCGTCCATGAGCACCATGGCCAAGCGGAGCGGCCGCACGGAAAAACGTACACGCTGAGTCGGTCTCGGATACACGGGCTTGGTGGCTGCTTTGCATGTGATTCAGTCAAGACGGAAGAGGAGACTGCTGGACGTCACCAGCGGTGTAGACTTTTAAATATCGTCCTGGTAAAGTCGATTAGGTCTCCATCTTCTGATGTATTCTTGTCCGAGGATGGTGTGGTCACTGAGGACTGCTAATTTTAGCAAGGCCATGCCACAGTAGCTTTGAGTTACATCAACGATATAAATACAACATTGCCTGCGTAATGGCCACATCAATCCTCATAATGAACCAGGCAGAGACACACCAACAGAGAAACACTCTCCAGAAGAGCAGCTTTGCAGAAAAGGGAAAATATGTAAACCTAGGAAGATTCAAGCAAACCGTAAATCAATATTGGACACTTGTGGTGTGGCCAAGATATTGGGATGAGAGTTGCATTACATCATGTGACAGGGAGGGCAAGCATAGACAGAGCAGAAATACCATGTTTAATGAGGTGAGCACAGCTCCCTTCCAGATCCAATACACACTGGATTTAGCACTACAGAACTGGTTGGAGAAGGAGATCCCGATAGAGATACTGATAGAAATTAGATATCCATTTCTATAAATATCCATCCATCTCTCTAGATGGAGATACAGGGGATATACTACTCGAAAAATGTAAGGAAGATAAATAAATATAATAATTCACTTTCTTTTAAAAGACGAGACAGAAAAGGCGTTTCCCAAAGGGAGGAGACCCCTGTTTCCCCACACTGGCTCTCTGGACGGAGGCCTGGCCAACGTATGACAACAACAACAACAACAACAGCAGCACATTCTGAGCAATGCATTGGAGGGAACAGGGGAACCGGCTCGTCGCACACATGGGGAAAACAAACCAAACAAATACAACAACAAACATGGCTGATCCTGCATGTGCATGCAGTGTTGCCTTATTCTGAGATAACGCTGGGAAAGATCCGGCTCAAGCAACGCCTCAAGTCATTGCTTCTTGAAAGTTACGCAGAGTTTACCTTGGCTTGGAGATATATAGATAGGCCCAGCCCTAAAGATAAACATCAGCAAGTGCTCAATTGAACAGTGGCCGAGATAACCTTAAGTAAAAGTCAAGTAGAAGACAATGGAAACTTTGGTATTGTGCAATAGTACACTAGTTTCATTTGCGATAGCAAAATCATATCTATTATTTCTATGGTCACGATTAAAGCATTGACTAAATTATTTATTATTTTTATCTTTTTTGGAATTACATTTATAATCTTCAGTTAAAAATGCAAAACATTCTTCAAGGTCAACTGCGACAAGGCAAATATAATGTTTATCTGTAGCAGGACGCCATCTGCTGGACATCCTACAAAACTGCATGGCTTTATGAATTTGATGTGGTATATACGTGCTTTCTCAGGACTACGTAAAATTGTTGCAACACATATTAGCTGCAAAATAGAACCGCCATCATTCATTGTTCATTTTCAAAGGGACTTGCCTGATGCCTTTCCTCTATAGACATTATGCAACAGTTCCTTTCATGAAAGCAATATTCATTTCCTGTAGCTAAATAATTCAGAATGAGTTAAAAAAAAAACACCTATTTTTAGTCATCCTGTCGCCTAAATTTCCACCATAGTTCCATGTTTTCAGACTATATATTGTTGGAATTCGTGAATGATCTGGTTGTATTGAACAACCTTTTTGTTGGAAAAGTGAGAGCAATTTATCCTACACGTTCCTCCAGACACCACTAAATCCAAAGACAAATTTCCATGTTTTCTTCAAAATGGTTAATTTAAAAAGGGGAGTGAGTTATAACCTCTAGTTCATTTCAAAGTGTTCCAGAATTCCCATCACACATCGGATCACACAAAGGCATAGCCGTGGAATCCAGTGGAACACAGAAGAAATATCCATGCCTTTTCGGTTTTTCCATGCCTTTCACAGTGATTACTTCATTTTTGTTAATGTCTTGTAATAAAATCATTACGTGATTAGATACCTATACACAAATCGATCATTTCGAAAAATAGAAATATGAGAACTTGACTTTTGAACTAACCCAAAACTATACAATACATTTAATACTAGCACAGTATTGTAAATGTCAAACCTCAACTCCCTAATGATCCAAAAATGTATTGAACAATCTATACTTTATCCAGGGAGTATTCTGCTGTTTGTTTATTTACTATTCTAGGAGACGTCACTCAATGGCACCATGCATGATAGCTGTCGACAGGAATCACAATCAGACACTTGTTGTGAAGCCTGCCTTTGTTTCACCGAGTGCAGATCTCAATGTAGCCAAACACAGACATTTGGTCAAAAAACAGAAGGGCTAGGGAAGGCATAAGAAATGCAAGATAATTATGCAAAAAAGGACGCAAAAAGATGGGCGCATTTCAAAGGAATTATTTCTAATATTTTTTCGATAAAATTCAGAATTGTGTTCTCCTTTGTGGTCTTTGTATTTTTCATAGGATATCAGTTCCTATTCAAAAGAAAAGTTGTAATAAAACATACAAAAATCCTTTTAACCACAGTTGTGAAGAAGCTTTTACCTATATTTACTGGATTAGACCAGTGAGTAAGAACACCGCCATATATATATATATATATATGGCAAGGGAAAAGAGTTCAAAATGGGGCTACCATCAGAATTAATTAAACAACAAGTTTCCCTGCCTGACCTTAGCGACTGAAGACCAAAATAGCTCACATCACTCACCCGTACAGAGTACCGTTCAAGAGGAAAATCAATGCATTAATCAATGCAAATGTCTGTTTCAACAATAAAATAATGGTATTTTGAAGTGCTTAATATATTGGCAATTCCATTTACCTCTAGTACCTTGATATCCAGGACTGGCTAAAGTGTGAAAGACGAACCTGCACTGCCTGGCAGAGTAATAAACAGCCATACTAAAAATAGATTTCACACCCCACTAATGAGGCGGCTCTGTGCGAGGCCAACACCAGCTGGATTAACATGAGCACCGAAGAGGCAGAATTTGCAGATAAAGCGACTCTATGGGCAGATAGCGGACCACAGATGTGCCGCCACAAACCTGGTGGATCACACCAAACGGACCTGTTTGGAAGACCACCGCCGTCCTCCGGCATCCCGAGAGCAGCTGGAGGTTCCGGAGCAGACCTTTGGCGGTCAAACGCACGTGGATGTGTGCCAGCGAGAGTTTGGGAGTCCATAACATTTCTCAAGAACTACAAGACGGCTTGGAAAAAGAAAAAGAAAAAAAAAAACTTAATCCAAAAGAAAAAAAATCGGGGTCAAAGATGGACGCCTGCGTTCAGATGTAGAGCGCTGCGGCGGGCTCCCGACCACATAGCAGTGTGCTCCGGTGTACTTCGCCTCAGGTGACAGAAGTGAGATGGACTAAGAGAGAGGGTGCGAGAGGGAGCGAGCAGGAGAGCGAGTGAGCGTGAAAGCGATGGAGAGTAAAGACATCAAATTGTAGCAGCGGCTTCACCAAAGAGACGGGAGGGAGAGGGAGAGAGATAAAAAAAAATGTATTCCTAGGGTTATTGCTTCAGTTCAGCATGGCATCTTTCCCACCCAACAAACAGTCCATGCCCAGCTGGCCGTCTTGGCAGACGAAGAGTTGAGTGGATGGCAGCTTGGCAGTACTGTCAATGGCAACAGCCCCTCGGCAGATGAGAAGAGAGCAAAGCACTAGAACCCTCCCCTAATCCTCCTGATGAAGCCAGGCTCCAGTCAAGCACGTGCAGCTCCCGTAGCAACACCGGACAGCACCTCGCGAAGCCAGCGATGGCGATGCTGCACTAGAGCCTGGATGCTGGCAGCACCGGAGAGCGGCAGAAGGAGGGGGGGTGGGGTATGACATTGGAAAAACATGCAAGGGGGGGGGAGAAGGGGGGCTGGAGGAGTCAACAGCATGTGCCAGAGCCAATGAGAGCTGCAGAGGCCTGCCTTATGCAGCTCTGATTGGTGTGTTTTCTCATCACCAGCAGAGTGGAAGGGTAAAAGCCGGAGATGATGAATTCCTCCCAGCAACGTGAAGACAGATGAGCTGACATAGTATGCTGCGCAGCACCAATGTCATCACCTCTTGTTTCGAGCTCAAACATCACACAACTTTGGATTTGCTATGATTCATTCATTCATTATTGACCGATTTTTAGTGGGGCAGGGTTTTTGGTTGCTTGGGAAAACAAGCAACAAAAACAAAAACAAATTTGTTTTACATCATGGAGGATGCAAGTTAAGATATGCACATCTTTTACAGACAAAAAACGTATTCATTATGCGAGACATAATTCAAAGAGAAGTTCATTGCCGACCCAAAATGGCATTTATATTATAGAAATATCACAAGCCAACAATCAGCTTACTAAACAAAAAGCATAAATGGTCAAATAAACAAAGAAAAAGATTCGATCTGGTTCCCATCAAGGGAAAAAAAAAATATTGTCTTGGTCAATCTTAATAAAGCATTCACCCTCAGGATCTGCAAACTAAATTAAATTCAGCAAAGCATCACAATGTTTATCTGGCTGAGAGGGACCACATGCTTATAGGTAGAGCCAAGAAAGACAGGTCTTGCTTTCATTGACAAAGTAAAACTACTTGCATGCCAAGCCTGGCGAGAAATCAATACATACGGAACTGAGAAGAAAGACCAACTGCTCACCAGGTAAACTCGAGGCCAGCTGAGCAATTCTGGAGGAGACGTTGCGTCTCAGAGGACTGCCCAGGGAGCGGGCCGACCCGGGCTTGCTGGAGGATACACTCTTGCATGATGTGGCCCAAGCTTTTAAAAAACAGAAAATCCATACAAGAGATGAGGGTTGACTGCTTGAGAGGAGTGTCTGTGTTTGGGTCTGAAGATTTAGGTCTTAAGTATTGAACTGAAACAGGGTTCACATATGGAGAGACAATGTGAAAAGGCATTGATCAAGGAAAACTGTAGTTAAAAAGGTTAAAAGCTGATTAAAGCACAGGGTCATTGAATCAAGATTAAACAGGACTACACAAATAATTACAATGCAGTTGTTTAAATTGCACTGCAACCAGTTTAGTCTGATTTCACAGGAACCGTCCTCACTGAAATCTTTACGATGATGAATCAGGGACGTCCAATTTACTCTACATTCCAGTACGAACACAAAGTTATTGAACATTACATTTTAAATCCAATTACTAAATGGAGCAAGACATCACATTGTGAGAATGATCTCATCCGAAACAACACAGAGCAACACAAATAGGAACCATGCCAAACAAGCAGAGCTGGGATCGATTCAGAGGTGTTGGTCCTCTTACTTGGTGCAGGGTCCCCTGGTGGCTTCGCAAGCAGTCTGGTTTTCAGCACAACCGTTCTGAATGAGGTGGATCTCAGCGGAGTGACTGCAGAAACAGGTCAACAGATGGGGGAAGACACTGGTTAATTACTGCCGGTTACCTCACAGGAGAGATGGGTTAGAAGACAGAATTCCCGCTATTCATTTCACAAGAACAAAATGTACATTAGATGGAGGACAAAAAAACAAAACGAAAGACTAAAAGGAATTGATTTTCACATTGTAAACTTTTAAAACAAGACGGAGCATTCTATGTCATAAGGTTAATAAAAAGGTTTTTGAAACAAAGAGGTGACCCCCTCCATGCATTCATATATAATATTCCAGCGACGCTTACTTATCCACAGACGGTTCCCACCTTTGCTGTTGAACACGGCCAACAAAGGGACGATACCGAAGCGATAGGACCCAATGAGCAGGCACGTCAACAGAGTGAGATCACAGTTAGAGCCCACGCTGCTTCGGGAAATCAAAGAGGAATTGGTCAAAATGTCCACCGGGAATTCTGTCCACGTGCAGCTACGGAGAGTACCAGTGTAACCAGCCATCGGAGGTTCACAATATGGAGAAACAAAGACTGGCAAAAGAGCATGCTCCCAGAGTGGATGTCAGTGCTGTATATGTAGTCTGTGCCCTCCAGGCAGTGCTTTGAGGTTACTAGAGTGGAAAAGCACTGGTTTCCCTGACAACCACACATGGGGGGACCCCAGTCTGTACAGAAGGCTGCCAGCCAATCAGAGAGCTGCATGCTGTTGAGTATGTTTCGTACGGCTCCTTCCCTTTAAGTAGATTACCACTCAGGAGAGCACCAGTCAGGGAAACACCAGTCTATTGTGTGCTCATGTCAGCCACAATTCAGCAAAGGAATAATTAAATAAAAAATGTGATGAAAACGTCCGAATCCTCCCTGAGCTACCAAAGCAGACCAACAATAAAAACAACTGAAGCAGTTCCTGGAATAAAACAGCGTGTGTGAATTCAACATAAATTTGCTACCAATACTGACAAGGTCATTTATATGATCAGCCCATAATGCATTCCACTTCTGCAATACAATCATTGCTTGTGTTGAAATATATGGAGCAGTCAATACAGTGCACAAGAAGTCAATATTCCTAGTCCATTATAGTTTCACTCCATTTTGAAAACGGCCCCCATGTCAAAGTGAAGTATAGGGAACACTTCTTTGCAGCATCACTGAATTCCAGTGCAGTCAGGCATTGCTTAGTTTGAAAAACTAAATGAAAACAGAAATAACCAGAAGATTAAGTAATGGCATCAGGATGGGAAAGTCTTTCCATCTCGTCAACGGAGACAAATCCAAGGCAGCCTGTGGGGGGATTTACAACCACTCACTACCCAGCCTACTCACAGCCCCCCCACACCGCTCACAAGCTCCACAATGTGGGTCACCGTGTACACTGCAGCCTGTCCCCTCCGTGGCCAGATGTGGCCCAAATAAAGCCACTGAAAAACCCTGCAGCGTGACCCTGGATAACATTGGGACGTCACCCACTCTGTACACAGATTCACGCTAAGGCTTTACGTCGTCGGGTCACATTCATGTTCCGGTCAGGCTCACCCGTTGTGCTCGTGCTCCGGTCAGACTGATCGCCCGCTTTGAGCACCGTGCTCCTGTGGGGGCCTTGAGCCTTCGGCACTTTGGGAGCCGGGTTGTGGGTGGGACCAGCGGGCGGCGGTGGACGACTGGAGGTCTGAGGCGGCCGGACCCCATTCATGACAGGCTTTGTTCTGGTGGTGGGGGCTCCCATTGTAGGCTTGTCAGTGGTCAGTGCCTTTGGATGAGCTGAGAGGGGACACATTAAAGTGGTAACGCATTGACCTGACCTTATTGCCAGTACATGGATGAGCTTGACGCAGTTGCATCCCTGAATGGTGTCAAACTTGACCTCTTCCCCGTGCATCACAGGCCCAGTGAATAACTAAATCCTTTTCAAATTTAGAGTCACAAATTAGTCAAAACAAAAAATAAGAAGGGTAACCATCCGAACGAAACGATGAAAAGAACACCCAGAGTTAACGTCAAGTTTGTAAATGAGTTCACCAAAAGAGAGCGTATAAAACTCACCCATGCTCTTTATCACAGCCAACATGGTCACGTGTCACGGGTGTAACGGTTTAAAGTTTCAGTCAAAACAACAGTATCCCCGCAAAGCGCGTGTCGGTGCAAGCCATGACTGCAGCTTCACGGCAGCACTGCGATGGGTCTTTCTAGGGGTACTCGTCTCAAACATCATGTTCAGTGAGTTAACCAGTAGTGGTGAGCTCCAAAACCTCCCTTTCCTCCCTTTCTGCTTTTTCCATCAGCCCAAGCTGGCTTCCCTTCAGAGGAAGAGGGCCCCCCCCACCACCCCACTCCCCCTCTTTCCTTGCCGTGGTGCTCCTTTCCTCAAATTACCGGGAGGAGCGGCAGGGCAGAGGGAGGAGGCCGGTGATATCACTAAACCTTGGCGTACAACCAGGGCTGAGGGGACAGATACCTCCATGGTTGTTGTTGTTGTTGTAGTACACTGATAGTTCATGCAGAACACGACACTGCTGTAGATTCCCCTCTGCTGGAGAAGTTGACACAGTGCAAGTTGAACTATGGAACTCAGCACACTTCTTTGAATCTTTTTAATTCTTAGACAGTTTGCAATGTACGTTGTGTTGGTAAAGGTGAAAATATTTCTTTCGATGAATGGGAACTATAATTGCATAAACTTTCCCGATGTAGAATACTTGATTAATCCCGGGGGGAAATCAATATGCGCTATACCTTTTAGAACAAGTATTTTATAAGAGCCATATGAAATATGACTCCTGTGTTGCATTGCCCAGCTACAAAAGACACACACACACACACACACACACACACACACACACACACACACACACACACACACACACACACACACAC
>JAOPJL010000002.1:15482595-15493621 GCA_027123545.1 Trisopterus esmarkii
ACACACACACACACACACACACACACACACACACACACACACACACACACACACACACACACAGAAAGACACAGACACACAAACCCTCTGTCCTGTCTGAGAGTTATTGGCCCCCTAGTTAAAACACCCCCTGCTTGTACTTAATTTTGTAGCATCTGCAGTAGCTAGCTATCCCCTGCTGCGTACGGGGAATGGGGTTGGCCTGGCGATTGTCAGTACTTGCTCTTGGTTCTATGAGTGAATCTTTACTGTAACCGACGGCGATATATTGTTTCACTTCTTATGACAAATGCTTTGGATAAAAGTGTCTGCAAAATGCCCTAGATGTCAATGTAAACGTTAAAAGTCCCTTGAGGTTGGAGTGTGTATTGGGGTTGGCATCTAGTGCTGAACACGACCGGCTGGATGCCCGTCCCCACGCCGTAGGAGTGGTCTAAGCTGGGCTGTAGGGTGCCGGTACTTCCAAAACGATGTAAATTTTCTCCCGACGGCATCGAGTAGCCAGTAGTGTAAGCTGCTGCAATTCCTTGATAATCCATACGTTTTATTGGGTACATTTTTTAAATCTGTAAATCTATAGGTCCATATGTATGGGTTAAGAAGGTATCCTCTCCAGAGCCCTTTGTTTCTCCGGGGGCTTCTGTTGCAACATGCCAGTGCAACAGTAGCTTTGTGGAAGAAGACCGGTCCCCCATTAGGATGTAAAGGGCACCAAACCAAAACACTTCTTATTTTCATGGGATTAAAACCTACTTGAGTGTATTGATATTACCTTACGTTTCGGCCCAGGTCCCCTCACTCCTTCAAACTGCTCCTTTAACAAGCAGCACATGGGAGGCGGGTCCTCGGTGGTGAATGGCCACTCTCCTCAGACAGGGCGAGGCAGAGCTAAACCTCTGGGGTGAGTGCCTTCACGTGCTCGAGCTGTCTTCATGAAAAAAAAACAGTTTCCGCTCCTATAATTCACACAATAGATCTTTTCTCCATGGACCGGTATATTGAAAGGACAAGAAGTAAGTCCCCCCCCCCAATGTAAATCAAATTACGTGAAGTTAACTGAACGTAAGACCATCTGTGGGAATGGCCTAAGTGCTTTCGCGCGTTTTATGGTTTTCTCGTATACTTTTTATTCTCGTCTTGTATATTCTCTTTATGACTTTGTTCACTATTTTTTGACTTAAAGACGCCCCCCCCCTATTTTTTTTTGCAGTTGTTACTGTCCAATACTTCTGGGACGACACCGTAGTTTCCTGCCTGGGAAGGATTTCATGCTGAACAAGGAATAGCTGGGACTGCAGTGCGTGCTTCAAGCAAACCAAACTTTAAGTGGTTCACAGCAGGGGGGGTCCCACAGAGGAAGATACAACCTGAATTATATTCCCAGGAGTGTGGGGGGGGGGGTGGAGCATCGTGCCAGGTCACGCTGTCAGGTGGAACAGATGGATGGTGTCTCCGGAGGGTCAGACACACCAGGGGAAGCCGCCAAAACTTCCCCTGGCCGCCAAAGCTTCGGCTGGCCGGCTAATCAAAGTGTGGGGTGTGGAGCTGTATCAAAATTGCACAATTTTGACATTTATTTTCCATTGTGTTGTCCCCAATCGGTCACAGCTGTTTTCGTGTACAAACTTTTCCTTTTATTTATTTATTCTAACTGGGCCAATGCACAGCATGAAGATGCACGTACGGCATGTCTGAAATGTATTTTATGATTTGATGCATATGGTGGATTTTAGTTTAAATTGTATTACCGAATGCTCCACTTCCACAGACACAAGCCAATATGAATGCAGAGGCTATATCAACTGATGCTGTTTGCCTTTCAGAAACAATTCGGCATTCAATTCAAGCCCTTACGTTTCATTTAAAACGTGATGCAGTTGATGGCGGTAGATTGTGGTCCAGTAAAGTTAGTAGAAACCCAGTTAAGTTATTTAAGTGCATGAATAGGTTACATTAAACAACTGGACAATGTGGAAGAATCCCTACGCAAGGTTGGTTTATAATTCAGTTTTACTAGTTAGGTAGACACGCTCAATTAGAAGTTACATTGAAATGTTGTTTATCCACAAACACAGAAAAAGGATGAGGGAGAGACAGAGAGAGAGAAAGAGAGAGAGAGACAGAGAGAGAGAGAGACAGAGAGATAGTGATCTGAGTGAGTGATCTGAGAGAGAGAGACAGAGAGTGAGTGATCTGAGAGTCATCTGAGAGAGAGAGAGAGAGAGAGAGAGATCTGAGAGAGAAGAATGCCTCTCATCTCATGTGTCCCCTGGGACCCATACCTTACCCTGGGGTCCGCGGTTGGACCAGGCCTTCAGTGCAGGGGGCTCCCCACCAGCCTCCTGTCCTCACAACATGTTCCGCTCTGAAGATCATTCTGGCCTCAAGTCCGTCAAAAGCCTCATAAGAAAATGCCAAAATGATAGTCAACCCAAAATAAACAACGTCAGCCCCCACAAAACGGCAGAATCAGAACTATATCTTAATGTGTGTGTGTGTGTGTTTGTTTGTTTGGTTGTATGAATGTGTGTGTGTGTGTGTGTGTGTATGTTTGTTTGGTTATGAATGTGTGTGTGTGTGTGTGTCCGTGCGTGCGTGTGTGTGCGTGGGTGTTTGTATTGTAACTGGGTAGTCCAGTCCAATTCGGTCTTCCCCTGGGCTGGTTTTAGTTTCTGCCTGGTGACCGGTGCAGTGATCATGACCATAGATTGAAACCCAGACATTTGCCACAGGACAGTAAATGTGTATATTTTGTGTAGCCACTCCCACGCTCGGACAGCGCTGGTATGATAGTCATCACTCATGTTGACCAGATACAGAGCAACCGCGTGGACAGGACTCCTCCACCAGGCTCCAGGGACCAGGTTTCTAGGAAAACATTAATAATCGATTTGACACACATATGCGTAACCATTACATGCGTATGTCTGTGTGTGTGTGTGTGTGTGTGTGTGCATGCGTGTGGGTATTTATATGCATGTGTGTATGTATGTGCACCAGAGCCTGCTATTCAGACATGGTCTCAGAGTGCAGAAATCGATTACAGGCGTGCTCTGGTGGTCATGTCGGAAGCAGGAACAGGACCCACGCAACATGTTTTATCGAGGCAGCAGGAATGCATATTATCTGAATATTTATGAGGTGCAGGGTGCTCTGTGAGTTACTCTCCTTTCTCCATCGCTGCCCGGCTTTTAACTTCAATAAAACCTGAGATGATCATTTACCATTTACGCCTGAATGCACACACACACACGCACAGACACCCCCCCACACACACATACACACACCCACAGACACACACACACTCAGACACACACCCCAGACCCACACACATACACACACACACACACACACACACACAGACCGGTGCTGAGGCCGATGGGATCTTGAATCGCTGGAGGTCGTCCAGACAGCTGCAAGGTTGCATCATTTTCTGTCAAATTCCTATATGTGAGTGTGTGTGTGTGTGTTTGTGTGTGTGTCTAGGAGGTGTGCATGCCCGTAGCCGACCACACCAACCCCTCCACCGAACAAAACTGATGCCCGCAACTGAAGACGCATCCTCCCCCACACCCTGAATACAGCCCTGGATGTGTGTGCGTGTATGTGTGTGTGTTTAGGGTGAATGTGTTTGTGTGTGTGTGTTTAGGTTGAATGTGTGTGTGTGTGTGTGTGTGTGTGTGTGTGTGTGTGTGCGGGAGGTGTGTGTGTGTGCGGGAGGTGTGTGTGTGTGTGCATGGGTGTTGTCTGAGATCCCATCTCCTCCAGCATCCTGTGATGATGACCCCTCTGTCTCCAAAAGAGTCTGGGAGGAAGAAGATATAAATGTCAGCATGCATTTCCCACCATTTCCCAAACGGAGAAGACATATTATAGGAGATATATTATATCTCCTTCCAGATAAAAAAATCAAGATTTTTTTTCTTCCACAGCAACGAGGCAGAGACGGGTTGACGCCATGCCCCCCGGGACAGACGCGGTGGGTCGGTTTGTGTTACTACAGGGGCACAGCGGGGCCAGACGGCTTCATGGTCTGGACCTCACCGCCTTATCTTCTGTAGTGAAACATGTGCAATGTGTTCGGTTGGGATCTGGCGCCACAAATTATTTATAACCCAACGACAACGCCATTTCTGTCGTCTCCACAGGATATACGTGTGGCTCAAAAACACCACAGAAGGAGACACAGAAGTGAGAGCTGACACTAACGAAATACAAGAACGCTGTTGTTTTAAACCCGAGGACATCGGTCATGCAACGCCCAAGGTTTTCCGTTCTGACGTCCTGTTTAATGGAAGATTTCTTTTTCCCGCGGCCATTGTTTTTAATAGAAACAGAGGCGTCTCAGGGCCAGAGGCAGGGCACTTGTGACAGAGCAGCACTGTGTTGCAGACCCAGATTCTTATGTGAGCTCAAGAAACCATTGTTCGCACAATCACAAGTGGTCCTCCTCATCACGTTAATAAGGCACGGCGGTTCTCTCTTTCAATCCCTCTTTTTGCACATTTTGTTCTTCCTTTTCATCTTTCTGTTCGGTCTTTCCTCTCCTCTTTTTCCGTTCCGTCTTTATTTCAGGCTCCGTCGTTGTTGCCGTTACGTATTGCACTTTTTTCTGCGTCATCATCATTCTGTCACTTTTCATTCTCTCCTCCTCTGTTTCCCTGTGGAGGAGGCGGGACGTCTGTCCTGGGTTCCTGTCTGTCAACAGAATCCAGTGAAACACACATGATGCTTCATGCTTTAAATGTTTGAAACGTATGAACAGATAGCCCACTCTTACATATGCGCTCGTGACTGTGTTACACTGTGTGTCAGCACAAACACACATGCGCGCTTTCACACAAACATTCACAAACACACACACAGACACGCACATGCACATGCACAAACACACACACGCACGCACGCACGCACACACACACACACACACGCGTGCATGTTGAAGAACAAAATGCCTCCTAAGGGGCCAATGTGTGTAATAAGGGGATAATGACAATAAATGGTGGTCAGAAATAGACTTCCTCCAGGAATAGAATAGAGATGGAAGTCAGTAAACGGACCCCAAATGAAAGCCTTTCTTTCTTGTGTGTATGTGTGTGTGTGTGTGTGTGTGTATATGTGCATGTGTGTGTGACTGTGTGATTGTGTGCGTGCCTGTGTGATTGTATGCATAGACCTGTGTATAGGTCTGTGTATAGGTCTGTTTGTGCGGGTGTGAGTGTATATATGTGTGCGTGTGGGTGTGTGTGTGTGTGTGCATGGGAAGGTTTTTGGGGGGCAGTAGAGAGAAATAGTAGATAAAAAAATGTAAAGGTGAATCAGGGAGTGCTCATCACAGTCAGAACGTGCTAGATCATTGACTGTCATAATGGAGTTGATTGCATGTCAAGATCCTGAAGATGAAAAGGCAGAGGCCCTTCGGAAAGCCCAGAGGCCCCCAGTACAATAGATAAGGAGAAATAAGCACGCGACAAATATCCTGAGGAGAAAGCTAAGGCTGTGCGGTTTGTAGAATGCGCCTTTTGTCACGATGGCACAGTGTAATCTTGCTACTTAGCTTACCTTGGCTCGAAAGCGTTGTGTCCAATACACATACTGGAGAAAACATTGGATGCGTAATTATTAAACATCCCTCGGCCAGATAGGCCAACATGCTAGTTCAGCGTTTTGGAGAAGCAAGAAGCTCTTCCAGACAAGGTGCACAGGCTGCCCTGTACGTGCATGCATGTGTGTTTGTGTACATGTGTACATGTGTGCATGTGTGTGTGTGCACTTTTGTATGTGTGTGTGTCTCACTCATTGTGTTTTTGTGTGTTTGACCATTGGTGAATGTGAATGTCTGTTTCCATTTAATGGGGGATTTAACAGGCATGCCTATGCACACATTCAGTACATTCACATCCAAGCACACTCACTTTATGTGAGTGTGACGTGAAGATCAATGAATTGACATCTCTGAAACACCATATTAAATCAGTCTTCACCATGCTCCATCGCTGTTCCTCACCGATGGCCCCCGGTCCAGGGAAACGGAGTTTACCGCAGTTGTACTTTGCACACACACACACACACGCACACGCACAAACACACACACACACACACACACACACACACAGAAAATTTGTACCCTCTGTTGAGATTTGTACATTTGCTATTGGACAAGGCCCCCATCTAGGAGAGGGGTGAGGCCAGGGTTAATGAGGTCAGGTCCGACACCCCGGGGGCCACTGGGGTCAGCCCCGTGGCACCATGACGTCTCTCCTCGTCTCTCTGGGTCTTTGCTGTGGCCGGCATACAAGGGAAACCTGATTGGTCAACACAAGTATCCGATGTGTTACTCACCTGACCCCTTGGCTGGAACCACCTGCTCCAAACGTTGGTCATCAGAGGGTGAGTTCAAGTTCACCCATCCAGAAAATGACAACAACCGTCTTACCTTATTCCTGTTGCTACTCTGAGGTCACGCACTCCACTTTTGTCTGTATACCTTGATTTGATGTCAGCTGTCCCTGTGAGCCGCTGCGGACAGTGAGACAGGCAGTGAGACCGGCAGTGAGACGGGCAGTGAGACGGACAGTGAGACAGACAGTGAGACGGACAGTGAGAAGGACAGTGAGACGGACAGTGAGACAGACAGTTAGACAGACAGTGAGACAGACAGGGCTCAGTGTTGTGCGTTGTGAATCCTGCTGGCGGAATGTCAGATCATGGGAGCCGTGGGGCTCCATGTTTGCCAGGGAGGGTGTTAGAAAAAGGGGCTCTGTGTTGTTTTATGTGTTTGGTTGTAGGGTGGTCCTAAAGGTGGTCCTAAAGGTGGTCCCAAAGGTGGTCCTAAAGGTGGTCCTAAAGGTGGTCTTCCATAAGATACCCTGTGTCAGCGGGTATCAGTGAGGTCAGGGGAGGTCAGGAGGTCCTCACTTGACTTAAATCAGGGGGGAGGCATCCTGTCCATATGTCACAATAACAGGCACTCTATTGTAGCCATCTGTGTGTGAGTGTATGTGTCTGTGTGTGTGTTTTCTTTATGTGTGTTTGTCTGTGTGTGCATGTGTGTCTGTTTGTGTATTTCTGTGTGTGTGTGTGTTTTCTTTATGTGTGTGTTTGTCTGTGTGTGCGTGTGTGTGTTTCTGTTTGTGTATGTGTGTGCATGTGTGTGTCTGCATATGTCTGTGTGTGTCTTTGTGTGCGTGTGTGTGTGTGTGTGTGTGTGTGTGTGTGTGTGTGTGTGTCTGTCTGTCTGTCTGTGTCTGTGTGTGCGTGTGTGTGTTGGGAGGGAGAGCAGGAGTGTAGTAGGTCCGGCTAACCCTGATGAGAAATCTGTGACCAGGTCATGTGATGGTGGGGGCGGGGCCAGCCCGGGGGGGCGGGGGTCAATACGGCCACCTGAACAAACCCAAAGAACATAAACCCCTCCTCCTCAACCAATCAAAACACTCTCAGGTGACACCCCTCAGCCCCCCCCCCCCATTGGAACTTTCCCCCACTAATCCTGTCCCATTCCCACATAGTATCCCACAGTGGGAGAGCGTAACGGAGAACAGGAGTAGGTGCCCACCCATAGCACAGAGCTAACAAGCAAACAAAGCAGCGTCCAAATGCATTCTCCTTGGTGCGTCCAGACCCCCTCTCTGTGTCTCCGTTACACTCTGATCTAGAACAAACACCAGCAGATAAACCGGGGCTTACTGACTTACTGATTCATTAAGTCGCTATTTCCACCATGACAGATCTGAAAAACGGGTCACCTGTAGAAAAGTCACTTTCAAACGTACCTTTGCGTCATTTTCAACAACAAAAATCTATTAATTATTGTATTCTTATACATGTTTTAATTTCTGTTTATTGTCTGTTTGTATTAGTCTGTCATTTTGTCTATTATTGTCTGAGTCTCTATGTTTGTGTATTTATATGTGCTGTTTGTGCTTATACGCTTTTTAAATGTTCCCAAATGCAAGATAAATTCCCCTTGGGGCAATAAAGGTTTAACTATCTATCTATCTACATACGTCTATTTTTTTTCTTCTTACCCAAATCCCAGTTTTCCCTATTTTCACAATAAGTAGGAAACCGCTTACATCTCCCTCCTTTTCTCCTTCACATCCCCATTGATATGATTTCTTTCCATGCCTTGACATTAAACATGCGATCTTTGGCACAATGCAGTCTTTTCATTCAGCCAGGTCCCAGAGCCAGTGAGTGACAGTGTCCTGACCCCTGGCTGGGTGGAGACGTCCAGATCCCTGCGTTGGCGACCGAGGACTCAGATGAGCGGGTAGGGCTGGAGACCGGTGGGTAAACCTCGAGACGGACTGGGTAAGACTGGAGATGAGTGGATAAGAGCTGTTCTCTTCAAAGGCCCCAGGCCCCCCCCTAACCAGAGGTGCAATCTAATATCACTCTTAAACAAACACGCCTTGTCGTAAAGGGGCTTTGTTAGACATGTCGTTTATCTTTTAATCTTCTCTTTACTCCCGACCCGATGCCGACAGCCAGCCGCACACGTGTAGAACGTGTTTTTTTATTTTGCCATGATTTGCGGCTGCGACGCCTGAATTTCCCTCACAGAATTGAAGAAGAGCTGTCTCATCTTGTCTTTATATTATTTATCTGTCTCGTCTCGTCTTATAGTTTCGCCTCCTTCTCATTTGTCAACTTTTGTACATTTAATGGGAATTAAATGTACAAAATTCGTAGGTCCAGTGGAGATGTCTCTTACAGACCTTAATCACAGGTACAGCCTCTAAGAGCTTCACAGAGATTTGAATAAATTCCCTCCAATGAGGCCTAGACAACGCTACCGAAGTACTCTCTTTGAACTGGATCATAGCTCCCAGCACCTCCCCTATAGGCTAGGGAGAGATGAAACAGGCCTCATCAGTTTGCACAATACGGGAAAATAAAGGCAGATTTTTAAAGGAGTGAAAAATATGGGCATATGTTGTGGTGAAGTTACAATGTGGTAATATTACATATTACCACATGTGATGGCAAGTGACACAGCAAAGAAACATAAGCCAGTTGGCAACCGGACCACAACATTCTGCACATTCTTTTTTCCCTCACTAATTCCACAACCAGAGCAAATCCAGGGGCAGTCATCACAGGTTGCATACAGATGCAGGCTTCCAGAAAACAATACCCTAAATATAATCATTACCGTCCACAGAGTGTAAAGCTGCTCACATACACGCCAGCTTTGGTCAAGTTACACAGTTCCAATGCCTTCAGGGCACAATTAAGTAACAGAAAAACACATCATTTGAGGGAGTAGTAGTGTGTGAGAATCGTTTCTCTCTGGCCATCCGCCTAAACACCAAGTTCTGTACAATCTTTGCCAGACATCAACCGCATTCCCTCATTAGTAAAGAGCTGCATAGGTCTTCACCATGTAGGTCTCTACAGCCTCTTCATGTGACTTTGTGACCAACCAATTCAACAGATAGTGATCACAAGTAAACTGAGAAATGACAAGATAATCTGTTTGAGCCCTCTGGTTGCTTGCCGCTTTGGTATATTTTTAACCCTATCAACTCACCTGAAACCAAAGTGAGCTTTGAGCAGCCCCTCGGATCTGGACTAAACAGCTCACCGAACAGCAACACCCCAGCTGGGAGCGTCCTGTCTGGTTGAAGGGTTATGGGTGGTAGAAGGTTCTGCGAGCGTGACGTTGATCCTGTCTTCAAGTGGTCACTTTCAGTGCCCTTTAAAACCATTGCGTTATCTCAATCTGTATGTGATATATTAAGTCAGCTACAGACGTCTTCTGAATAAACCCTAAAAGAAAACCAAGGTCAAACATGTCTATTAATACATTTGGGTATGGGGAACGAATTGGAATGTACTCCAGGCAGTCAATGGATGGTTTTGTGGCTTTTTTTTCGGAAGGCTTTTGGGTTTGAAAGCTGCCATTGACTAGGCATGATCTCTGCCATGTGGAGCCAGGGTCAGGGCACTCATAAATTGCTCCCGTATGATACAGTATGAGAACTGTTCCCTGTGGTCATTACAAGATGTTTGTGGTTTTCTTAAAACCAGCTTCTGCAGCTTCTGTGATGTGTGCGCTTTCTACCAAAAAAAAAAGAGTCAGTTTTGCCGTAAAAAAAACACACAGACAAACACAAACCATGCATACTCCAACGGAACACCTGCTTTGTTTGGAATGGGAGTGGTAATTCTCCTGATAGGGATTGGAATATGCTTGTTTCCCCGGCCATGACAGCAAGGCAGCAGAAAATCGGCCTGCTCTATCAAACTTAAAATTTCAGAACGATATTTCTTAATTTCTGATATTTCTTCCTCTACTAAAGTCATGGATAACATGTGGAACAAGTGGAAGGGCCAGGGATAATACATTTTCCATGATACTGTACGTCCTCTGACATATTTACTGACTGAGAGAAATAGAGACAACCTGTTGTAAATTCCCTGTTAGTTATTATATAGTGTATATCCCTGTTAGTTGTTATATAGTGTATATATATATAATGTATATATATATTGTTATTTTTGTTCGGGCGCTTGGGACAGCCCAGGTGGCGCTGTGGGGTCCTGGAGTTTTATTAGGAGAGGTTGGTCCCCAGGCGACACAGGCTCCGGATGCTCATGGTACCCCGTTCGGTGTCATCAGACCTGGAATATTGGGGAAGTCCCCCCGCCCTTCTCGGGAGGTTCCCTTGGGCAGAGTGACGTCATACGTAGTGGTCTTCGCGGACGCCTCATTGACGGGTTGGGGAGGTACGTGCCTCTCCCACTCGGTCAGAGGCGAGTGGCCGACGCCCCCCACAGCACACATAAATGTGTTGGAACTCGCCGCGGTGAGGAAAGTGTTGTTACATTTCTTTCACCTGGTATGCGGCCGCCACGTGCTGATCAGGACAGACAGCGTGTCGGCGGCGGCTTACATAAACAGGCAAGGGGGGGTACGCTCCTCTGCTCTCCACCAAAAGGCTGTCGAGCTCTGGCTTTGGGCTCATCAGTATCTGCTCAGCCTGAGAGCCCTGCATATTGCGGGCGCCCAGAACTTTGG
>JAOPJL010000002.1:15493721-15505135 GCA_027123545.1 Trisopterus esmarkii
CAATGTAACTGAATTCACATGAACGCGCATAACTGACGTTTGGTGGGAGGAGCTACAGCAGGTAGCGTGGCAGGGACAGGCCAGAGAGCACGCGACGGAATCTCAACGGCTGTTTTCTCCAAAATCGCCCACCCTAGCTTTAAGTAGGTTGAATGTTATTTGCAGACCGCAATTTCGTTCTGTATGGTGGCCGTGAATTTGTGTGTTTTTTTTTTATTTGACCTTTATTTAACCAGGAAAGTCCCATTGAGATTAAAAACCTATTTTTCGAGGGAGTCCTGGCCAAGAGGCAGCAACAAATAACATATATACACTCACAATATTACACTCAGAACATATAGACAGAAATTAAAATGATAAAAAACAGTTACAAGTAAATAAAAATTCATAAAAAACATCTACAAGTAAAAGAAGTGGTCTGAAATGCTCTCATCTTAGATTTAAAAGCATTCAAAGAAATCATTTCGGTTCATTTAAAATCTTTTTGCAGCCAGTTCCATGTGGTGGGAGCAGAATGGACGAATGCCCTTTTTCCTAATTCAGTGCGGGCAAATGGAACTGACAGAAGCAACTGATTGTTTGAACGCAGACTGTAAGAAGCAACACTTTTCTGTGTGATTAAATTACAAATATATGATGGCAGTAGCCCAAGCATGGCCTTATAAATAAAAGTGCACCAATGTCCCAGCCTCCTGGTGGACAAAGAGGGCCAACCCACTCGAGAATACAATTCACAGTGATGGGTCAGGGCTCTACAGTTAGTAATAAACCTCAGAGAAGCATGGTAAACAGCATCAATCTTACATAGACATTTAGCTGAGGCATTCATATAAATCAAATCTCCATAATCTAAACTGGATAAAAATGTTGCAGTGACAAGCCGCTTTTTCACCTCAAAAGAGAAACAAAATTTGTGCCTGAAGAAGAAGCCCAATTTAAGTTTCAATTTCTTCACAAGATTGTCAATGTGGAGTTTGAAGGAAAGGGAATCATCAATCAAGACACCAAGATATTTATAGATATGAACCACCTCTATGACATTTCCCTCAAGAGTGGACACTGTGGGGACAGTTTGAGGTATTTTCTTAGAGTTTGAAAACAACATTTGTTTAGTTTTTTCAGTGTTGAGGACTAATTTTAGTTGCAGGAGTGTGTGCTGGACTACATCAAAAGCTTTCTGCAGAGATTCAACTGCTCTAGCAGGAGTTGATCCAAAACAGTAAATAATTGTGTCATCTGCATAAAAATGCATGTTAGCATCTGACACGTTTTTTCCCAAATCATTAATGTACATAATGAACAAGAGGGGTCCTAATATTGAACCCTGTGGCACGCCCTTGTGGACACTCACAAATTCAGAACACAGACCATCATATTTAATACACTGAGTCCTGTCACTCAAATAATCTGTGAACCAGGAAACTACATGATTTGACAAACCCAAGCAAAAAAGCCTATGCTTTAAAACAGCATGGTCCACAGTGTCAAAAGCCTTTGACAAATCAATAAAAAGTGAAGCACAGTGCTGCTTCTTATCAAGAGCAACTAATATATCATTGATCACTTTTGTAGCTGCAGTGATGGTACTGTGTTTTTTCCTGAAGCCTGATTGCAGTTTTGAGAGAAGATCATTGAATGTTAGAAACTCTTTTAACTGATCACACTGATTCAAGAATTTTTGACAAGGCACACAGATTTGATATTGGCCTGTAGTTGGTTAAAGCTGCTGGATCACCTCCTTTTAATAAGGGGGTAACAAAAGCTGACTTCCAAACAGATGGAATTTCTTTGTTTTCAATTGAGAGATTAAAAAGGATTGTAAGAGGCTGTGCTACAAAATCAGCTGCTATTTTTTTAAAGTGGGGCTCTATTGCATCAGGTCCAGGGGATTTTCTGCTATCCAACGTTTTGAGGGCTTGATGCACTTGCTGCACAGTAAAAGGTAAGAAATTAAAGGGTTCTCCTGAAAACCTTGGAGCTTCTGTGCAGGGAGACACAGGGGCAGCTCCCATAGATTCAAATAAAGAACCAGATGATACAAAATGATTGTTAAAACAATTTAGAACCTCAGTTCTATCATAGACTGGGACCGAGTCTTTTAGAACAAATATCGGAAGAGCCGGAGGACTTTTACTTACAGATATAGATTTAATTACTTTCCAAAATTTCTGTGGATTATTAAGGTTCTCAGTTGTGACAGATAAATAATATTCAGATTTAGCCTTTTTAATAAGAGTAGTGCATTTGTTCCTTAGTTGCCTGAAAATAGACCAGTCAGAGGCCAAGTCACTTTTTCTGGCTTTGGCCCATGCCACATTACGTCGATGGATGGTATCTGACAACTCTGGGGAAAACCAGGGATTATCTCGTCCCTTAACCCTGAATTTCCCGATGGGGGCATGTTTATTTACAATTTTCACAAAGTATTCCTTAAAGAATGTCCAAGCTAACTCCACGTCCGGCAAAAGACCTATATGTCCCCAATTTACCAAAGACAAATCATGATGAAAAGCCTGTTCATTCAATATTTTTAAATTCCTCTTGAAAATAATGCGTGGTTTACATTTAGGGATTTTTGTGTCCCTGCAAGTAGCAACAACACAATGATCACTCAAATCATTGCAGAAAACTCCCAAGGATAAGAACTTATGAGGAACATTTGTGAGAATTAGATCAATCAAAGTGGACTTTTCAGAATTTTTAAGATTTGGCCTTGTAGGTAGGTTGACCAGCTGGATAAGATTAATAGAGTCACAGAAAGATTTAAATTCATCCGAAACTGCATTTAGCCAATCCCAATTCAGATCTCCAGCCATTAAAAGCTCATTATAATTTAATTTGGACAAAAGATGCTGCAATGACGATAATGCCTCCTTTGTGGCAGATGGAGGCCTATAGCACCCGACAACAGTCATAGAGAGGGACTTTGCTATTTCCACCTTCAATGCCAAAAATTCAAATTGCTTAGAGATAGACTCAGACAGAACAATTGAAGCATCAAATCTTGATTTAACGAAAATGGCTACACCACCGCCTTCCTAGGGCCTATCTCTACGATAAACATTGTATCCGAGTATGCTAATGTCTTCATTTGTAATAGATTTTGTCAGCCAAGTTTCTGAGATTACCACAATGTCTGCATCTGTTGATTTAACCCAAATTCTGACCATGTCCATCTTTGGTAATAAGCTGTGCACATTAAGATGAATACATTTGAGACCAGACATTAAATTTAAATCAGCGGGAGTCTGGATACATTGCAATTCAGGACCAGGGTTTGATTGCACATCTCCAGACAGAAGTAAGAGTAGCGCAATCATCACTCCTCGTCTCACATTACATTTTGAAGCAGTTTTTTCATGTGTTAAAGCCAGGCAATGCCTTTCCTTAAGGGAAATAGTAAGATTATATAAAGTAAAAAAACGTAGAAGTTTAGGTAAGTCCCTAGGTGGGTCCGACCACAGGTTTGAGGCCCAAAACAAATCAGACTGTGGTTGCTGAAAATGCCCGGCAACATTAGCATTAGTTAGTGCCACTATAGTTAGTGTCTTGCATGCTCGACACATAGCTAGTGGTACTCACCAAGGGGCAATTCCTTGGAGTCAGGTCCCAAAATGTCAACAAACATACTAAAATTAAGAAAAATGCCATTGTCTTTAAATTACTGAGTTTACTATGCTAGCTTCTGCTGCTGGGGCCTTGAGATGTTAGCAGGGATGCTGCTGCTGGGGCCTTGAGATGTTAGCAAGGCTGCTGTTGCTGAGGCCTTGAGATGTTAGCAAGGCTGCTGCTGCTGGGGCCTTGAGGTGTTAGCAGGGCTGCTACTGCTGCTGCTGCTGGGGCCTTGAGGTGTTAGCAAGGCTGCTACTGCTGCTGCTGCTGGTGCTGGGGCCTTGAGGTGTTAGCAAGGCTGCTACTGCTGCTGCTGCTGAGGCCTTGGGAGTTAGCAAGGCTGCTACTGCTGCCTTTGTTCTAGCCCTTCAGAGTCCAGGAAGTCCGCATTCTAGAAGATTATAGATTCTGCTATTATGTTCACTCATTCAATAATCGGGCAGCTAATATATAAACCTGCACCTCGTGTAGACGTGTACGTCACTGTGCCGCGCTGTTGTCGGCAGTTGTATTGCATCGTGTTAATGTAATCTTAATAATTATTTGTCTATTTTCTTATTCTGTTTTACAGAAAAAACATTCGTACATTTATCCAATCATCCTTCATTTATGTCATTCGCAATCATCAAGATATAAAAACAAGAACTGTTCCCTGTGTACGTGTCTGCTCTCTGACCGGAGTTGCCGTCGTGGATAAAGTGGTTCCAGCACACACACACATTACAATCTTCAATGCAACCATAAAATAACCCCAAAAGAATACAGGACTACTTTTAACTCACTAGAAATAGCGACTATACAGACTGCATGAGGAATAAGTAGGCCGACAGGATATATAAGGCACCTTTGTTTAGAAAGCATGTGAAATGTAACGCGTATGCATAACACAACAACACACAAAAAGGTGTGTTATCTCTATTTGAGCAAGCACAATGCAGTCCGACTAGTTTCACTAAATAAAAATGTCATACTTGATAATTTATTGACCAATAACAAACTACCGGGTATTCTAAATGGGTCACTTCCACTTTATTATACGTCATCCTTTTCAAGGAATGCAGAAAAGTGCGATGGAAGTTCAAAAAAGAAAGCTGTGTGCATTTAACTTAAAAAAAAAACACAGATACCAAGAAACCTTTGTGCGTCAGGCTGAGTGGACCCGTCCATGCACAGTAAGACAAAGAAAAGGCGGTACAGTAGGAGCAATGCCCACACAGGGACACAGCCTGGTCCCACACTTCCCACAAGAGCAAAACCCTCGGGGGATGCATCTGTAGTCCGAAAACATCACTTCAATGACCTACCATTGTATCAGCCTCTGGAGTGGTTGACATCATGTTATGCATGCTCTTTTGGTATTTATATTATTTATGTTTTGTTTATGACGTAGACAGTTGCAGCTATTACACGGTGGTTCTAATCAATACAATAACGGCAAACAATAATTGGACCAAAAAACCAACACTGTTTTATCAGACGTCTTCGTGAAATACTCACAACAATGTAAGCGCGTCTTTAAAACTGTGTGTTTGGGGTGGGGTGGATCTATACGGCTCTACTTCCTCCTTTATACTTTTAGTGTGTGTATAAGAGTCAAACACAAAGGGAAAACGACTTCCTAGCCTAATGCACTACTCTCAAACATCCAGTGTTAGGATGTCCGTGGTGTTTTTCCAGGGAGCAACAAACCTCTTTTTGTGTAAACAGGGAAGATGTTCCGATCATGTGCTCTTCATTAGCTCTTTCTTAAGTGGAGCTACAAGCAGCCCTCTGTTTTCTCAGGGTCATGAAGCCTTCCGTGGTCTGCTGCACCAGTTCCTGTTGTCATTCTGGGACATGGGAATGGGAATGGGAATTAAATTCATAAAGTCTTAACTTCACAACAGCCGCGGTTGAAATACATTAAAAAACCTTTTATTGCATGTTTTGATATTCAATGCTACTTAAAGTCAGGAATACCTTTTTCTTCTTTTTGTCCGTTTGTTTTAGGCTCTAAACAAACAACGATATTCTTAAATGTGGTTTAGTATTATCAAAACATTTTGACGGTGGCGCCCCCAGCGGTGGCCAGAGGAACCACGGCCACCTGATACAGAAGATTCATAACGCATTTCAACAGCGTCGTTGTGGAGCTACGGCATTTTCTGTACTGGCATTAGTCTATGCACATCACATCACTTAATCACATCACTTGTAACATTAACTGTAAAATAAGAAACAAAAGTGTATCAGTGTGAGTTTCCTTAACTCCCAACAATGAGCTTTTCAGCTCGATGTACAGCTAGATGTACGCTGGACAGATCAGTCTACCAGCCTACCCAGTGGACTGTAGCTCATCTGTCCGTCACCACATCTCGGTGGACACGCCCAGTCATGAGGTCAGAAGAGCCAGATTATCAAAGCGGCTAATAACGGCTAATCAATCTCACACCTGGTGGCATTTACATCAGCGAAATGAAACGCAACTTCTGAGACAAGGGAAAATAATGAGCCTGTTTTTCTGTAGCATTAAAGTGTGTTTCCGATTAAAAATCGAAAAACTCCACCACATGCACTACAATACGTAATCGATTTATATCAAATGCCGATGATCCCCCCGACCCCGGGGCAGGTACTACCTGGATCCACGGATCCGCCCGCGGGTCCATATCGGCTCACCAGAGGGAAAAGCACCTCAGTCTGAATAATTGAATCTATTGTCAGAAGATCAAAACAAAGACAGTTGGTGCTCAACGTGAAAAACAATGTCAAACAAATAGACACCAAGCAGATGGCGAGGCTAGTGTATCATAGCTACTATGGAGTGGTTATATGTTGTCATAGAAACAACACCCCCACCCCCCCTCCCCGCGCAATAGATAATAATATAGAAACCCTGAAATGCTGTTATGGCTTTTGGTTTAGGTGTGTGGTCTAGACCTCTAGCCCGCAAGAGTTGCCCGACCTGGTCAATCCCTTTTCTGGGGTGGAACTGGAGACCGGTTCTAAAATCAACAACTTTAGTGTTGTGAGACCTAAACAAAATTGACACCCAGTGGACACATGAGCCTGCATGCAATTGCATATACAAGTCTGTGGGTTAATTCCATGATCACACGTTTATTACATTACACAACTTTTATAAAGGTCTCAAATAATACGATCAAAATTAACTCAAAATTCACAAAATTAACATTCACATATAAAATTACATTTTATTTGTCACATTCAAAGTTTAACATAAACGACGTGGAATGACACGAAATAAAACAATACTTGAAGTACACGCTTGTGAACTTCTGGTTACAACAATCTTACAAGAACAGTTTAAGTACACATAACACTAGTTGGGGCTCTGCAAATAATGCATTTATGCAGAAGTTATGCAAGATGAAATTCAAGTATAGTAGTCAGAGTACAGAGATCGATCACATGGCACCTTGTGCTCCAATGAGGATCCAGCAGCACACATGCAGGGAGAGTGACAATCTTATCGGGGCACAAAGAGAAAGCATGCACTATGTGCGCCCCCTGCTGCTTACAAGCAGTCATCTGTTGGACCAGAACGTTTTTATACTTTATGCCCCTAAAAAGGGCTGTAGGTATTGAGAGTTGTAAGACCGAGTTGGCAGAAAAAAGTCTCCCTCCCTCCCTATATTTCTTTGCCACTGAGAAGTGGTACATTCCATGCACTTGTGATTGACAGGCAATATTGATCACCTGAACCAATTGCAGAAGAGATGCCCTCATTGGTCAGAAAGGTAGCGCAGCGCACAGTGCATTGCACTCCCTAGATGGATGGCTGTGCCATTCCTACACAAGTAATACTCATAATCTTTCATAAGCTACAGCACTTTTCAACAGAATTGCCCTCTCGCCAGTCCCCTCACATGACGTACAAACAGGGGTGCGAGCCGCCTCAGAAAGGAAGAATACAACAAGAACATCTAAGAGTATATATCGTGATTCTAACCTCCCAAAGCATAGGATAGGATCCCTGAGGAGGGAGTCAATCCATGGGTTGAAAACCATCGTTTTTACTTAATGGATAAATAAATTACTTATCTAGCGATGATATCTGCACAATACGTTAATCTTCACTTGAAGGCCGGCATGATAATATCCATATTGAGGAATAATTCAATTTTCTTTAAATTCTTTCCCTGCTGTACAGTTCCAAACCAAAACAGTTTTTTTTATCTCCCTGTATAGCTCCCTCCTTCTATACTTTACTAGCTACTTCTGTGTCATGCCTTAATACCTCTGACCAACGTGACTCACAGTGGCACCCAAAAAACACCCCTTTCTGGATGACCGAGGTCATCGCTTCAAATCACTTCCAAACTCCTCCTCCTCCTCCTCCTCCTCCGGGCTGACGCTCAGCTCTCCAGCGCCGTGCCGCCGGCGATTGCCAGCGGCTCGGCCGCCTTGCCCTGCTTGAGCTGCAGGGACTTGCGCATGGAGGTGCGCATGGTGGACATGCGGCGGCGGAAGCCCTCCCCGGAGAAGAAGTACAGCAGCGGGTCGAAGCAGCAGTTGGACGCGGCCAGGCTCAGCGTCACCACCACCGATTTCTGCATGAACACCCGCAGCTCGCACGGCCCGTCGGTCAGAAGGCTGATGTGCACGCTGCGCTGCACATGGTAGGGCGTGAAGCACACCAGGAAGGTCACCAGCACGATGACGATCATGCGGATGGCCCGGCTGCCCTGGGTGCTCTGCGTGGGCGTCCGGCGCAGGCACAGCGCGCGGATGATGCCCGCCGAGCACACCAGGATGATGAGGAAGGGGATGAGGAAGCCCACCACCAGGGCCAGGTAGTTGAGCACCACCAGTTTTCTGCTGGCCCCGTTACTGGGCGGCTCGTAGCACTTGGTCTTGTTGGTGAGGGGGTCCTGGGTCTGGCCCGTCGTAAGGAACGGTGAGGATAAGGTGCACACAAAGACCCAGATGGCGATGCACGCCAGGCGCGCCCGGCACTCCGTCACCAGCCGCATGTTCTGCACGGGGAACACGATGGCCAGGAAGCGGGAGATGGACATGGCCGTCATGAAGAAGACGCTGCAGTACAGGTTGACGTAGAAGGCGTAGGAGCTGATGCGGCAGATGAAGTCGCCCAGGTACCACTGGCCATTGTTGGAGTAGTAGAGGATGCGGAAGGGCAGCATGCTGACGCAGAGCAGGTCCGACAGCGCCAGGTTCAGCATGTACACCTGGAATGGGGACTTCTTCTGGTAGGTGCGCAGCAGCACCACCAGGGCGAAGCCGTTGCCCAGGAACCCCAGCAGGGTGATGATGGAGTACATAGTGGAGTACACCTGGTTGCGGAAGTAGTCGATGGACATACACTCGTTCTTGTTCCCCGTCTGAATGACACACAGACAGGCAGACAGAAAGGCAGGCAGACAGGTGTACAGGCAGGCACACAGAGAGAAGAAAATATAGACAAACAGATGAACAGATGGACAGACAGATATACAAACAGGCAGACCGACAAACAGACAGATAGATAAAGCAGGCGAATAGAAAAAAAACCTATTAACTCATTTAAAAGTATGAGTTCAGTGTGCAATCTGTGAGTTTTTAATTTGATCAGATGGCTGCTGCAGCAAAACGAAGACAACTTTGTAACAGTTCTTATCTACATCCTCTCACGCACATGGCCGTGGGGATTGAGTTTTGGTTGCGGGTGCGGTAGTGGGTGATAGTTCAGCGTAACTTGCAAAAAAAACCTCGCAAAAATAAGCTTTTTGAAATGGTCAAAAATGTATTGTATTTTATTGAAACTCCTTTCGCTGTTACAGGAAAGGCAAACATTATCACTGCCAAGAAACGATGGCTCCACTAAAACAACAAAAAAGGCAACAACATATCGCAACCGCCGAGAGCTTGATTCAAAGCAAACTAAGCAAATAAGTTTCTATATATTTTTGTTTTTGTTTAGTCTTCCAGGTTTAATGTAACATTACATTAGTGCGTAATGGACAGAGGGACGGAGAGCGGCATGTTTTTTTTTTAATCATGAGTGGTATGAGACATAGGGCTACGTCCTACGCATGCTTTCCTGCAGCCGAAAGCATGCCACCACCTTCACCACCCTCTGCATCATCATCACCTTTAGAGATTCCACACTGAATGTGCATCCTAACAATGATATCATGTGGGGTTTTTTTAAGTTAAATGCACACAGCTTTCTTATTTGAACTTCCATCGCACTTTACTGTATTCCTTGAAAAGGATGACGTATAATAAAGTGGAAGTGACCCATAACAATGTTATGATATAGACGATGTAATAGCTTATTACTCGTAGACATTCGTGCATTTTGGCTAGTTAAAAAGTATTTCAGGTGTTAGTTTTGCCATGTTCACTATTACTTTACAAACGTCCTCGGCAACACGTCTTCGGGATTTGTATTTTACATTTGGCCTACTTTAAATACAACTAACAATTCAGCATTCATAATTAAATAAAAAGAATCTTACCAGTCCAGTCTCGGTGTAGTTGTATGTCAGTGCCATATTTATTCAATGGTCTCCAAGGCGTGTTCACACTCGACTGTTGACTTTGTTTCGAACTGCGAGTTGCGAGTTGGGCCGCAGCGAGGAGAGTTGGCTCCTGAGTCAACGAGGGACGCGCTGCGAGTCGAGTGCAGGCAGCTGTCACTGAGATGTTGTCTTCCTAGAACACGTATCCTCCTACATTCTCGTAACGAATGAAAGTCATTTCCGCCGCCGCAGATTTATAGGCTACATATTTTTTTTCAATAGGCCCTAAACATAATAAATAGGCATATTTATGCTAGGCTGTTCATTAAATTCGGATTCACTATCAGTTATGACTTCAGTCTAACTGAATCAAACGCATAATACCCTTCTTAGATATTAAATAATACCTAGACTAATTGTAATAATTCATTCAGTCCTAATAAGAATCTTATTTAGTTTTAAGCTTTATTTCCGGAGAAAGTTTGTTAGGCCTACAAATAGTTTTCATCCTCTGGCTTGCTGCCAGCTGATGCGTTAAAATTCCTTCATAATGGTGACTATATTTCATAGGCTACATTTCAGGAGGAAACATGAGACCTGTTGGACCCGTTCTGTGTTGCTGCGGCAAGTAGGCTAAGCATATTATAAAAGGATGAGTAAGACCTGCATGGATGTCATCTTTACCCTGCAGGTTTTACTTTCAATGTTGGTATTTCCAAAAAGGAGAATATGAATAAATGAAATCATTTGAATCCTTGAAAAGCGGGGTCTAGACTAAGCGTAGGGTCATGGTCGGACGAGGGGCCGGCTGTATTCAGTGGCTATGGTGTGTAAAGTTAGGAAAATTAATAAAATATTAATAAAGAAGGCAACCACTTAGCACACACCCATTTCCTCCTCATTTTGCGTTGCTAATGAGCTGCTGAGAAATGGACTGTGGAGATTGCGGTGGAAATGACTAACGGATTTGAACAAAAGCTCTGGTGGTGTAGTGGAAGCTTGGAGGAAGACGGAGGACTAATCCAACTCTAATTGACTTATCGCTGAGAGCAAATCTTCTTTCCTCACTGCCCACAACGCAGATGATAATGCATTAGAACGGCTTTTAGCTTTTCTACCCAACCTGAGGTGCAGGATTTAGCTTTTCTACCCAACCTGAGGTGCAGGGTCAGAGCCTCTTCCAAGGCTTTCATGGAGAGTTGTGGTTGTGTTTGTTGAATGATTAGCATTTGTCTAGGTCTAGCTCCTTTATGCCCTGTTTAAAGGCACCCAGTGCAACTTTCGAGGCAAAAATGAACATTAAATTTCTAGTTTTTTTTACACGTAGTATATTTC
>JAOPJL010000002.1:15505235-15515370 GCA_027123545.1 Trisopterus esmarkii
TCTCATCTTCGCTCCTTGAATGTCGATATGTAATGGTAGGGAGTTATTGAAATATACTACGTGTAAAAAAAACTAGACATTTAATGTTAATTTTTGCCTCGAAAGTTGCACTGGGTGCCTTTAACTGGTTGTGCAATTCAAACCTTTCAAATATTCTGCTCGTTTTGAGCTTTCGGTCTGTGGTCTGATGGTAACATCTGTTATTTGATGTTTTATCGCTTCCTAGAAAATTTAGGCCCATGTTTGAGTCAATGCGATGCTTGTTTACTCTTCCTGTTAACAAATATCCTGCAGGCCTTGCCATGATCTTCCTGTTTGTTTGGATTGGATCATTCATTCTGAAGAATTGGAGCAGTCCATGGTCCCAAGCTATGTGATGATTTTTTCCCCAAGCTTTGACCTCCAGAGCGGGCTTGGCCCAGGGCCCAGAGGCATCAGTTGCGAGGCTCTTGGGAATCTGAGCAGTGCGGACCGTGTTCACCATGTGTTTATCTTACGATCGTTATTAACACTTGCAGAAACATTTTCAATATTTGTGCAGCTCAGTGAGGGAGAGAGAGAGAGAGAGACAGAGAAAGAGGAGGGGAGGGAAAGAGGGAGAGAGCGAGGGTAAACAGAAGCAATCCTTATCCCGTTAACTGATGTATTCGTCCACAATGATACATAATAGATGCAATAGAGCATAACTTAATAAGAAATGAGAACAGTTTGGTTAAGCAGAGATCAAATCAAAAGGGGTTTTATCAGTATGAATCAAAGACATTGGTAACGTTTTGTAAAGGAAAGAAGCAAAGACAGAAAATGGTATTAAGACTATAATGGCAGAAACATCTTGACATTATAGAAAACAACAAATAAGCATGGAAAGTTGCTTTTAAAAAAAAACGTTTTGCGATTAAATCTTGTGCGGTTGACTGAACTAGGGTGTCAATCTAGGTCAACCCCTTATCTGCTGAGAAGGCGCATCAGCAGCATTGAAACTGAAACACCACAAGAGTGGGCAGTGGGCTGCAGTAATGCTGAGTGAGATTGATGGACTGCGAAGTGAGCGATTTGGGCGACGCTGCTGAAAAAACGAGGACAGGTGATGGGTGTGGAGATTGTGGATGACGTGGTTCAAATCTCTGCTCCTCCATCAGCCTAATGTTGCATGTCTTGTTGCAAAAAAAAGAAGATAATTATGATAATGATACTTAATAAAAAGAAAAACAACACACACCAATCACTTAACAGGTTGAACACAAACCTGTTAAGCTGTCAAGATCCATTTTTATAATTAAGTAATTATATTCGTCATCACCACTATCGCCACAATGCTCTTTCCAGAGAAAGTGGAGTGAGATGTAACTCCCCTCCCCTCTGCGTAAACACACTTGTGTACACATGTCCATTCCATTCCATTCCCTAAAAACGTGCTTCTTATGTGAGTACTTACCGCTCTCTACGGAGTGGTAAGTACTCAAGTTCTGTGTCACGTCGATGGTTACACAGAACATAAAGCGGGATCGTGTGGAACGGTTCCACACAGCACTAAGCTGCAACACCTGTTCCATGTCCCAGAGACAGACCAAGCCAGTTCAGTTAGAGAACGACGGGCATGAGCGTGTCTGCCTCTGGAAAAGATCCCTCGTGGTGGTGCTGACAGACACACCCAGGATGCGGTACGTTAGTGTTATCTGTCAAATAAGCGCCTCAAATATTGTGGACAAACATTGTTATATCAGCATGTAGACATTGTGGCACTGTGTAAACATGAACTGATGTGTGTTCATCCCCGTCTTTGGATTTCAAACAATTTGTTTTGCACACATTTTACTCAAAAGGTTAAGTACTACTAAATACTATGCCTACTCTGTTCTGTTTTTTAGACAATGGGTAACATCACCAGTACACTTGCATGAACACAATTCTAGAACAACAACAGGACAGAGCGCAGAGCAGCTTTGGTAAGCACAACGTGACATACTTTTGCATCTGCATGGACTGAGAACGACTCCCTCCCGGTGTCCTTTGTCGTTGACTGGGGCCTAGCGTGGCTCGAAGTACGATTATTATTATGATGATGATGATGATGATGATGATGTGGGCTGGTACTGGGAGCCAGGGAAATGCGATGTAGAGATGACATAGTAGCTTAACACCAGGCAGACTGCTGATGATAGAGTCTGTGAGCTGAGAAGAGGAGAGCCCCAAAGAACAGACCTCCCTGGCGCTCCAGGTATCCCCTGATGGGGATTGGACCACACACACCTATTGTACCGTATAGAACGAACAACCACAGGCTTCACGTGTCAGCCAGTCGGTCAGACAGCAGGAGAACTGAGGACTTACTGCAGCTCCAGCCGGACCCAAGGCATCCAAATCGTAGTTGAGATCCAACAGAGTGATTTGCTTGGTTACAGTTCGTTAGTGGTTTGAAAAGGAAAGGGAGATGAGAGACTCATCTGTAGTAGTCAGTCTCACGTAAGAGGATACACGTAAGAGGTCACTGTTGGCAAACTGGCTCACTTGATGCCCGACATAAATGATCACATTAACTTTTGGGTGATGTCATTAATGGCTTTTCAGACAGAGGACGAAAACACAAATAATCAGGTTATGATTTGGTTGGTTTGAAGTGCTTAAGCCTACATTACACAAGACAAAGATAAAGCACTCTTAGCTTGATCACTGGGGAGACTTTATTATCGTAGTCTCAGTTCATTGACACTAAAGGATAAACTTGACACCTCAGACTCTCAGAATACTCCAGAAGACCGTCTGTGGTGATGTCATCAAGACAAACCGCTGTTCCTGGGAAATCGTTTGGGATCGTCTCACAGGGGTAAACGAGGAGGCCAATAGGATGTCTTTTGAGGCACGGGCAAGTCGGTGAGAGGGCTTAGAATTCAAGGAAGGGATAGCGTTTGTCGCTGTATGTTCGATGGCGAGAGGGAGGCAGGGAAGAAAACACGTGTTTCCATTGTAAATGTTTTGGACATTGATAGTCAAATAAAAAAACAAAAAAAACCTACATATTTCTTGCCCTTGTCTGCGAGTGTTTCTTCATGACATGCCTGCCCATACAGAGCCGAATGCAAACACCATTGTACTTTTTTCTTGGTAATTCTGAGGCTTGTGTGTGTGTGTGTGTGTGTAAGGGTGTTAGCCCGTTGGGACTGTTACAAAAGGAAGTGCTCTACTCATGGAACAAAACGGACTTGACTTGACTTGAATTCCATGAGTCAGGCCGCACCTGGATCTCGATAACGCTCGTCATTCCTCCACGGAGGCTCAAGATCGAGGAGATGAAAAGTGGCCACAGAGAAGAGAGTCCGGGAGGGAACCCCCAGCAGGCGATGGCGCTCAGCGTTGGTTCCCCACTGAGGTGAGTCCAAACGGACGTTCCCTTGGTTGGTTTCAAATCCCACAGGGGCCGGGGCAGAAAGATGGGGGGAGGGCTAGGTTAGGTTGTGTTCTACTGTCGGCTCTACTGGAGCATACTGTGTTGTGTAGTGTGGTCTGTGTAGTGAAGTGTACCCGAGGCAGATCAAAGAAAGGAATGTGGTATCATAGCAACATACACCTACACCAAACAAAACTGTATTTTTTAATGGTAACACATTTTGTTCTACTATTTCCGGACGGGGCTTCTATTATAAATGAACCCACGCACAAGTGGGTCCTGGATGGAGAGACGCGTTTTATTTTTGATGAACGTAGTTCAGATAAATAAAAGTAGTTCAGATATACATAGCTGCGGTTAATAGCTGCAGTAGAATACAAAACCTACAAAACCCTATTAACAATTGTCGACGCATGAACGCGTGCGTTCAACGATGTAGCCCCCATTGAGTACAACCCTTATTTAACTTATCTCTTCTCAGCCGTGGCAGATCAAACCACGGTTTGAAATCGTGGTGCTGGCAGATCTTCTCCGAGGAGGAGAAGGCGCTGTCCACCCCTATGGGTCTGCTGCGGCGGTTCCTCCTGCTGAAACAGGTCACCGTGCTTCTGTCTCCCCGTGGCGCCGCGCTGCCCCTGCTGGTGGGCTTTGTGTTCAGCATGAAGGCCCTGCTGCTGCTGCGCTCGCCCCACATCTCCACCAAGCCCTCCAGCGTCTTCCTGCGGCAGCTGGCCCTCGCTGGCCTCCTCCCCTTCCCCTACCTGGCTCTGCGGTTGGCGTTGACCACCCTGGACCTCACCGCGATGGAGGCGGCCGCTCCGGGAGGAGGGGCCCAGGGAACGGCGGGGCGATGGGTGTGGTGTGGGCGGAGCCGGGCGGTGCCGTGCCTGCTGGCTGAGAAGCTCCTGGACGCCCACCTCCTGGCCTCTCTCATCCTGTTGGGGCTTCTGGGGCTGGAGGGGGTGCTGGTATCCCGTTGGCCCCTCCAGACGCGCAGGCTCAGGACGGCCCGGTACGCCCAGCTCAGCTGTGCCCTAGTGTGGGTTCTGGTGCTGCTGGAACTACTGCTGCCGGGGGTGGATGTCAGGTGGACCGCTGGGGGGACACCGGTCACCTGGACGGAGGATGTGAGCGTGAGCTATGGGCTCGCTCTGCCCAACTCCTCCCTCTATCTGAGGAGGGCTCTGTGGCTGGTGAACGTATGGGCTCACTATTTTGTCATCCATTGCAGACCGCAAAAGAGAGACGGCTGCTTCCACTAGACTCCATTCACTGAGGGGGACAGTTCCATGATTTGGATGTTTTTCATCGTGCTGTGTTGTTTCAGAAGAATATTTATTGATATTATATATATATATATATATATACATATACATTGGGCTTCATGGGAGAACATCTGTGAATTAGCACAATTGACGCCCTCTTAGAATGCTGATCTTAAATGTATAATGTGGACAGTGTCTGTAGTAGTGGCATTAGAGCGGCTGCGTTAGAGACGTCTTTGGCACCGCATTGCGCCAAAGGAAAAAAAAAAAGGTTTGGGAATCTATTTTTCCATGTGGTTTGAGCTGTTGACATTAAGACTGCAAACACTAAATCATGACATGGTTAATGATGTTCAAGTTATTCTGGAGAGGCTCTCTAAACAGTACAGTTTGGGCAAGTGTAGTGCCTCAGGAGACTGTGGCTTGGTTAAGTGCATTAAGTGTGCATCCAAATAAAAACCACACAAACACACACAGTCAAAGACAAACTCCCTCCTCAGATTTCCCCACACGCCACATCCCTCTGCCTCAAGCAGCACCTTCGTCTGCCAAGAGTGAGTCAAATTCATCAAATATCTTGTGACAGTCTTGTGTAATTGTTTTTTGTAAGTGTGGGCATTTTATGAATCAATAAACAGGGTTTGCTTCAAACGTTTGTTTTTTCCCCTCTGGCTGAGAAGTGATCCACATTCCAGACAAGCCAGACAGACAAATCAGGTGAAGTATTGCGGTAAAGTGCACTTGGGTCAAATTCGAGCTCCACCGCCGGTGCAATTCCCATTCTGCCCAGTCAGTGACACTATGCCACCAAAGTTGTTTATACAATACGCATGTACCCCAGTAGAGTGAGAACTACGCGTACAGAAGTTGAGTAAAGCATGTTATGAATCTTTCCCGGCTGTGTGACTGCTTTTTATGAGATGGCCCAACCCGTTTGGGGAGACAAACGAGTTGCGGAATAAATCTGTTCGGTGTGTTCACTTCAGCTGTGTTGGAAGCTTTAGGAACCGCGCGGGTCCGATTCAACATGCAAAGCGTCCGAGCGTTGGTGGGTGAGGATTTGAGCCATCGGATTCGCTGATTGGTTGAGTGCTGCTAGCACAGCGAATCAGAGCGGTTTGTGGGAGGGTCGGAAGTGACGATGGTAAACAATCCACTGAAACAGAGGGCGCTGAGTTACTAACTAACTACTTCGTCATTGAATATTTTTGGGATATTTCTACATATTTCTGGAAGCCATGGCTGCGTGGACCGAAGAAATGGAGGAGCAGCTAAAAGTGTGTGCGCTTTGTTTTTCCAATCTGATAATCTATGGACTGCACTACGGTCCGTCATTTCCTGTTTTTATTTTGCATCTCGCGCAAGCGCAGAACGTACACGCTACTTTGTAGTTGGCAGATGCACCGAGGAGATCCAACCACCGACGGAGTGGTCGGATAAAGGCAGTTGGCCGTTGGTTTGATTCGGCGCTGTGTGTGGGCCCAACCTCTTACATACACAACATATTGGCGACGAGGAATTGCTTTTCTTGGGATTTCACAACCTCCTGTTTTTGCTGGACACTCCTGGTGAGCTGACAATGTTATAGACATCGTGGATAAAGATGTTTGAACATTATTTTGTGGCACTCACTGCTGACGAGATGCCAGAGAGGAGAAAACGCGCACTACTGCGGGTCTTAAAGGTCACATATTATACCACCAGGTGTGGAGTGTTATTAGCCATTAAAAGCCGTTTTGAAATTCTGCCTCTTCTGACATCACAAGTGGGTGTGTCCACCTGCAGGGATGGGCAATTGGTTGCCCGCATCCTCACTCTGAGACCCGCAGATAATCAGAAAATAAAAAAATGAATCACTCATGTGGCTTTTAAAACAAACTTGTGTTTGTCGTTTAACGAGAGTAAGACATATAGACATTAAGAGTAAAAGAGTAAAAGTTAAGAGTATAGACATGTTAAAAATAGCATTTGAGCATGGAAAATATAAAATGAATGTATGTTGGTTCAATTAACATACATAGGCTATGAATCGGAATAATTTCTTTAGGTAGTGGCCATCCCCAAAATGCACCAGAATACAGGAAATCACATCCACCAAATTCAAAATGTTTAAAAGCTTTACAAGCCTTTTTTTTGTTCTGAGAGTTAAGGGAGAGTCCTCCCCGGGTATAATGGCCAAGTGGACCGAAGAAAAGGAGGAGCAGCTAATAGCCCTGGTGGAAGAGAGACCACCATTGTACAACATCACGCTACAGGGCTATTCCAACAGGAACAGGAAGGAACAACTGTGGCGTGAGATCGTAAGCGAGCTCCATTTATCAGGTAATATGTATCCTACTTTTGCACAACTTGCAAACAATGTGTGTGCGCAACAACGCATGAAAAACCAGACCTGAACAGAGTCAATTAAAAAAATCGAAACTCAAAACTCTAAATGACTACTATGGCTGGCTTTGTAATCAGCGCTCTGTACACAGAATTTGAGTGTTGGTTGTTGGTATTCAGCTTGACGCTGCTCGTCTGCCTGCTTGACCAGCGTAAATCAGACACACGAGAAGGGACAGATCATTGAACTTCTGTCTTTGGTGCCTTTCAGGCAAAGAAGTTCGGAGGAAATGGGATAACCTCCGTACGACCTACAATCGCATTAGAAAAACATCTCCTTCCGGAAGCTCAGGGGCCCCGAGGACCACCAGACAACAGTGGACCCTCAACCGGATGCAGTTCATTGAGCCCCACACCAAGAGGAAGGAGAGCACGGCCCCCCCCACTCACAAGGTAACACAATCCATCCCCTCTGCCGGTGCTCAAATATGGTCTTGAAAAAATAATGTGTGCTCTTCTTTTTTGTAAATGGCGAGCACGCCCTGTTATGAACAGGAAGAGACCAAGGTATTAAACCCACCCTTGTTCTTTTGTTTAGGAATTGTGTGATGCGGGGTCACCTGAGGGGGCCAGCGTGGTGACCGATTTATCTGTGGAGGGCGATGGCAGCACACGAGCAGAGGAGCCCGAGTTGGACGTCCCATGGACCGGCTCCCCGATTGCAGAGTCGACCATCTGTGAGCACACACTCCCTGAGGTTCAGGAGTCCACCTCTGAAGAACCTGACCGCAGCCCGCCTCAGCCAGCAAAGCGGAAAAAGAGGCGTCAGGAATTGGCCGCGGATGAGCAGGTGGCGCTCATGCAAACCATCGGCAAAACCCTGGAGAGGATGGCAACAGCAGCGCCGCGGCAAGAGGAGCACGACGACTACATTTCAGTGTACTGCAAGCGCATTGAGCACCGACTGCGCATGCTCCCACAGCATCAGCTCCCCCAGCTGGAGTACGAGATGGACAGCCTGCTCTACAGGTTTTCCCAGAACCAGATCCAGGAAACGGACTGAAAGGACCCGACTCCTCTGGCAGTGGACTGAAAGGACCTCTGTCATGTTTACATTTGTGCCTTTACCCTTTTTATACACTTGTACACTTTTTACTCCCTCTATGCTGCTCCGGTATACATGGTACTCTAGATACATTTTTGATAAGCCGTTGTCTTGTCTTGTCTCCTTGGTTATTTGAACATAGGCTATATGTAGGGGTGTAGTGGTAAAATAAGATGTGGGTAAACTATCAAGACGGCTCTCCGGCACATATTGAATCCCAATAGTTAGTATTTTTTACACTGAATAATGGGACTGATTTACTCCTCATCTGGAACTTCATCGCCAGTTCCCGACACAAATTTGGATAAGCGCCTTGTGCCTGCTGCTGTTGGATCTAGGACCTCACCCACTCGGTGCGGTTTCTCCTGACTTCTTTCTCCCTCCTGCAACGTCTCCGTACAAGAACGAGCCCGAGAGCAGACATCGTGATCATCAGCTCAGCCATATTGATCTTTCTATGGCTTCGCATGTCAAACAAATAATGGGCCAATTGTGGGCACTTTGTTTTTTTAATCTGATCATCACTAGTCTGCACTCCTTTCCCTCATTTCCTGTCTTCTTGTTTTGGATTACTGGCGCGAGACTAGACACTAGACTTTACATTTTGCTAAAGTTTGTCAGAGTGCAGCAGCCACTTACAACGTGCAAGAAGTTGCTGTGCCTCAGCTAACAGTCCTAAGCATTGTCACCACTACAAATGTGTCACAGACCCAACGTCTTACCCGTACTGTGTCTCTTCACATAAAAGATGGCCAATCATTTCCCACAGATTTGCTTGTAGATACCGGTTCAGCATACTTGCAGAGCATATTAGATAGATACTGGTTCAACATACTTACAGGTCTCCACACTTACAGAGCACATTTCACAGAGCACATTTCTGCATGTCCCTTTTACAAAGCCTACAGTTAGATTAGTGATATGCATGAGGAAACATATTCCTGTCCTTGGGTATACAAACCCTTCCTGACTGCCGCTTTACTCTTGTTGACTATGACAGCTGATGGCCTGAGATTAGCTTCTGCTCAGCTGTTACCTCAATGACTGTGAATACCTTTTTTTGCCACTGAAGTGGTCACTGACAACGGCCCTCAGTTTGTTTCAGCTGAGTTTGAATCCTTCCTTGCTGACAGAGATATCAAGCATTGCGGCAGCTCCGTGTATTGACCACAAGTGGGGAATGGGGGAATGGAACACTTCAACAGAGTTTACAGAAAAACAAAGACTGTTTACAGACCGCCAGGATCGAAGGTAAACCTTTGAATGGTTTGTGTGAGCTTTCGCACACATACGCAGCCACAACCTCAGCATTTCCTGCCTCAGCTGTTGCATGGTAGACTGTTTATTACAAAGTTGCACAGCAGAGGTCTCCACGCTTGCAAGAGAGGAATATGTGGTCACTCACCCTGTTCATCATCAGATAGGAGTTGTGATTCCTGTTTGTCATCATGCCTCTCTTTACTGAAATGTGGGTATTTACCATCATGCCTCTCTTTACTGAGATGTGGGTATTTACCATCATGCCTCTCCATGCGGTAAGGCTGGGAGAGGCTGGTACATAAACAAACACGCACACAAAAATGTGTACTTGGCCAAGATGTAGATGTTGTGAATGTGTTTTTGTGTTTTTCGCCATTTAGAACGTGCATTAGCCTGTGTACAAATGGGATTTTACATTGTGCCGAGAAGCAATAAATTATGAAGTCTTTGGAAAAAAGCACAACAGGGGTATAAAAGCCATGAAGAGTTACTACAGATAGAGAATGTGCCCGGCCGCTATCTCTTGTAGTTTATTTATTTTGCCAATTGGCCATCGTTGCTGAATTGCTTGACTCACTCAAAGATGATAAGATCAGAATTGAATGTCCTAAGGGTTGGTGGATATTTTAAAATAAAATATAGGAATGTTGCGCAGTGACTTTCATCAGGGAAATTGACGATGAACCACCATCAACCTCGAGCTCTGCCTCCATCATATAGGGCGTGTTAGTCGGATTCAGGAGTTCCTCAAAGTGTTCCTTCCAACGTCCGACTACCTCCTCAGTTGAGGTCAAC
>JAOPJL010000002.1:16092010-16106312 GCA_027123545.1 Trisopterus esmarkii
GGGGGTTGGGGGTTGGTCCCCAGAACTACAGAACTATATTATTAGGTAGATAACATTCAATCGTAGGACTGGATTTAGCCAGCACACCTCCATACCTTGCAGTGGGTATGGAGGTGTGTTACCCTAATGGAAACGTCTAGAGGGCTTTATATGAAGGACTGTTGGGCATGTCCAGGGAACACGGACACACAATCACAGCCCAGCATACTTTTGATGTTGCTATAAATCATCATGCTATTTGTGTTTGCTAAGGTTGTATTGCCCAATGTCCTAAAACGCGTGTCTTCATCACCCTGTGTAACTTTGTACTCTGTACACACAAACACACACGGGTCACGTTTCCACAAGGTGTGTGTTCACCTGAGGTTCATGCAATCTAGCACAACCAGTTTGACTGCTACTGTTAAAACAGTGTGATGTATTGTTATGATTGTAGATTTATTTGGATCTGGTTTTGAATCGCTTTGTAATTGCAGCTGTACCACAGTTTGTACAGCCACTCAAATGGTGTAAGTAATGAAACCAATAATAAATCAAACCAGGATTTCCTCCATCCAAAACATTGAAGGGAAAAAGTCAAGAAATCATAAATCATCATCATAATCATAACTGATGAATGTAGTGAAATCATGAAGCCCTTTAATTCAGAGTGACTTTGTGTGAAGGTTTTCAGTTCGGCCCCCATGGAACAAATGAGCCGGTAGGTGTGACTGTCTGCACAAACCAAAGCTCAAGGGTCGCGTGCCAGTCCAGAGTGCAGCGTCAAACTCATCTGCTTTCATTCTGCTTCCATGCGAACCCAAGAGCACCTCCACACAGCAGGCTGAGTTGATGTTCATAGCGGAGCGCGGCTCCTTTTCCCGGCCTGGGGTCTATTTAATATGCCTCCGTCTTGAAGACAAAGACAGGCTAGCTTTCGCTCTGCACTTGAGAGGACTATCTGAGAACTAATTTGATAGCGATCTTGGTGACGCAACTTATTGGAAGTATTTTCCACCATTGTGTAATTTCTGCTTCTCATACAGACTTCCTGCTCAGGCACTCATAATATTGAATACAACATTCCAATGTTTACGGAAAATGAATATCGGACCTGGAGAATGTTTTTACAGAATTTAGCTGAATCAGAGAGCAGGCAACAGCCACGTGATGTGGGTCAAACCTAGAACCTTTGCTGGAAGACCCTGACCCTGATTATATACATGTATTATTGTTACTCAACCTATTTGGCCTAGTGGAGACTTATACTGCGTCCTTTCACCAAAATATCCTATTTACTTAGAGGATTAAATTATACTGGAGTTTTACTTTTTAATCCTCGTATGAAATAGTGAAGCGATTGGCTGTTCGCAGATGAGAGGGATTATGACGGGGGGGGGGTTTAGAGCCCTAAAATAGGCCGTCACTCTTTAGTGGAAGGTTGGTGTCCACAACAAAACTCTACAACAATACAACTGCACACCTTCATTTGATCAAAAACAGCCTACAGTATGTTCACATCCTGCGGTTCAAGGAGCATCAAGGGGCTTGTCGCAGCAGTAACTTAATACCACGGGACCCAAAAGGGCAAGGATTAACACTTGCTTTTATTTTTTTAATGAAGCCTTGAGGCTTCATGTAAAATTAGATAAATCGTTTCAAAATAAGATAAAATAGAAGTGTGGTAGAGAAAAATACGATCACTCTCATCAGAAATTAAAGAATAAAGAAAATTAAATTAAAGAAAATTAAAGAATCCTCATGAGATTTTATACATCCGTAGTGCTGTGACATTAATTACTGTATAATAATCGCCAAACCGTGGTTATCCCCCAGACTATAATCTTACCACCAAAATCTATAATCGTTGCATCCCTACAGAGAAGTCATTGGTACGGCAGCATTTTATCATTTTATTCAAAAGGAAGCAGAAAAGTATGCAGGTATATCGTCTAAAGGTTTTTTTCATGATGTCTGTGATGCCTTGTCAACTTGCGTTCACAGGCCTGAACGTGAACGTATCAGAATCGGTACCTGGCAGCACGAACCGCATGGGATCCATCAGGACGCAATATATATAATCAGATCGTCTGGCGCGTGCCGTCTACCAACCACGCTACCCGACGTGGCGTCTCGTGGCTCTCCTGGTCTCAGACCTCATGATTGAAGCTCTGCCCGTGACCCAGCTGGACTCGGACCAAAGGTTGTTTATCTGAATCCCTGACTGACTTTTCTCCCAGCAGCACCTATCACGATACGGACGGTAGCAGGTATGGCAGAGTGCACTGTGGCCTATTAGGTCAAGAAGAGCGTCTTGGTTGCAGACTCCTGGTGGAGTGGAGCTCACACTAGAAGGGAAATGTGTCACTGTGTCGCGTGGTGAACAAGGAGGTAAGTAAGTGATAACAGCGTGAAACAATAACAAGACCGCTACGTGTATGTGAAATAGATCGTTACTAATGCAGAAACATCAGGCTATTGTAATGTTCTGTTCATCTAGGTAGTTGGAGATAGTGGGGGTGACGTATTTCCATTCTACAGTGGAGCTCCACTCCCCCATGATGAGCCTGCAACCAGACCCCCCCCCCCTCGAACAAGTCGATCTAGAGATAACGTCTAGATGTTTTCTCGACCAATCGGTTGGTCCTAGAGTTGTAGTGGAATTTCAGCCAAACAAGATTTTCTTCGGCAGACCACAGCCCTGGTGTGTGTACACATGCTCGCGTTAACGTGTGTGTGTGTGTGTGTACTCACTCCAGGGAGAGCTTCTCCTCTTCCTCGTTGAGGTTGGGCAGTCTGTGCAGGCCCAGGGTCATCCTCAGGGCGTCCACGTGCTCCTTCAGCGGCTTGTACTCATCGTGCAGACGCCGGGTCGTCTCCAGCAGCTTGTTCAGGTCGTTCTCCGACTGCTTGATGGTGCTCTCCATCTGAACACAGGGATTAACCCAGTGGTTATTCTAGCCTCATTGAGTCACGTCGTCCGGGGGGGGTGGGGGAGGGGGGACCCCTTTCCCGCATTGGCTAGAGTGCCCCTTAGGGGTGTAAATATTAATTTATTAGTCCTTAGTATTTATTAGTTTTTTTTTTGCACTAAAGTGTGTATAGATTACTGTATTCTGTATTCTCAATAAAAGGCAAATGATATTTTTTTTGATTTATTGTATAGATATTATATTGATAGATGTAAAAAATATTGAGTACCGAATCGTATCTTGTAATAATTGAATCGTTGACTTAAGAAATCGATATCGTATATAATCGTCATGACGGCTCTGATTTACGCCTCATTTCTTTATTTTATTATTGCCATTTATATAAATATCTTTATAAATACGCTTGCACCAATCTTTTTTTTTAGGCTGATCCCGATCAGATACTGACCCCTGGTCATTTTTAATCTTAGTGAAATATGTTATACTGTGACATTATTATTAAAAAACCATGGTGCGCCGATTATATCATGTTTCTTAGATGAGCGCTGCATGGTGTGAGAGTTATTGTTTGGGTTTATTGTTCATTTGTTGACCAAAAGGAAACGTTGCTGTTTGTTGACACGTTAACACTGAGGACTACAGAGCTTAGACAGAGCAAAAAAAAGAGCATGGTGGAGTGACACTGTTTTCTGAACGTGTCTAGAAATGTAGAATGTAAAAGAAGGTGGAAAAATTAATTATGACCTTCACAAAGGAGTGGGATGAGTGTTTATTGGGATGAGTCAGGCCCACACACTCACTCCCGCACTAAGCAAAGGAGCTCTTAACAGATAATATCAGATAGACTCTAGTTAGATAATACACAAACAACACAGACTAAACGTATAATCTAATGAATTAGTTCTGCCTGTAATACGCTCTGCATGTATCGATATGCGTAGGCAGAGAGCCCCGCTGTTCTCTGTCCTCCTGGGAAGCAGCCTTACCATGTGTTTGTTGTTTAGTGGTGGGGGGGAAAAAATGGATTCTGTTCAGTATCGCGTTATTTTAGCGCACGCAATTATAGCGAATCAGTACCGCAAAGTATTGCAATATTAATATTTTATTTAGTTTACTCTGAAAGCATGAAGCATGTTGACCAACTCCTTTTTCTGAACAACTTTACCGTTACTCTATTATGTCTGCTTTATGTTACTCTCTTGTAATTAAATCATTTTAAGTAATGTGCAGGGAGTTCAGCATTCATGCGAGAGGTCTCTTACTATGGTCCTGTGTCCTGAATGTTCAAGGACAAAGTTTTTTCACTACCCTCCTAAGTTTTTGCACTTCACTTTATGTGTTAATGTTGTTCACAGAACAAGTGACATTTGAAGTTAGTTGATCAGTCTTATTTTCCTCATTTTTTGTAATGCCTTTGAATAATATGGGAAACATGGATCACAATATATCGCAGAATCTATTTGCAATACTTGCTGTAACGCAAAATCGCAATAATATTGAATCGTGACCCAAATATCGCAATACTATCGAATCATTACATTTTTGCCAATTCCCACCCCTAATGTTGGTAACTAAGCTTTGGATAACAAATGACTCAGACCGTTCCATGGGTCATTACTGTATTCTGTGTGTATCTACAATGAATGGTTGAATGTATTTTACAGAATAGGGAAGCCCTGATAGATGCTGGCTGGTTTTTCGTATTCCGTAACATAGCTCAACAAAAAGCTGTGCCTATGGTTAATGGTTTTTTGTGAGTCAGGACAATTTAAAGATGAATTATGTCAAAGTCAAAGAAGGAAAGCATTGATGGTCTCAGTGACCGATCCTAATGAAGGCATGTGGTGTGAACCATCGTTTATCATGTAATCATATATATATATCTATCCACCGATCATCAATCAGTGCATCGTTGTAATATACAAATAGGGAGGTACGCCCCCCCTTGCTTGTCCACGTTTAGGTAAAAACTAACTGCAGTTGTTAACCCCAGTGAGTGTCATATAGTGACGTCTATATCCGCAAATGGCATTTATGCAACACCAAAGCATGGCCAAGGTTATTTTTAAATATTGGCCCTTTTTTTTGGCAAAGAGAAAACGTCTGCTTATGCAGATTTCAGTAATGATTAAAAGAATAAGTGCAGGTTGTTCCGTTCAAAATATATCAATATCAAACTCATCACTCAATCATACTGGTTTATGCAGTAAACTAAATATGTAACATAATGTAATATTTTGCGGGGGGAAAAAGTAAGGAAAGAGATGATAACAATTTTGAAAATCCTGCGTTATATCAATATCTTTAACTCCTTAAACGTCATCTGCGTGTATGAGCGTTACCGACCACATTGATATCAGCGTGGATGAGCCGCAGTTCCTCGACGTGGGCCATCTTTTCCTGGAGAAGCAGGTCCATCTCCTGCTTGTACTCCTTCAGGTGCTTCTCCTCAGACTCCAGAGAGTCAAACTCTGTCTTCAGGCGAGATTTGATCTTCTGCATTTGGATGGTTTTGTTCCTGGAGGGCAGAGGCGGAAACATAGGGTTGACAGCAGTCAGGTCAAAGCGCTGGAGCAACACAAATGATAGCGGAGGGAATGGAAATGCTCTTAGTTTTTAGTTGTTTTTGGGACACGTAATACAGCAGCAGTACATGGTGTATTAACACACTGCGCGAATCGTGTGCGTGGCGAAATGACACCTTCGCGTGGGACTTCAAAATCAAAATATAACACATTAAAATGTGTTTTTTCACTATTGTTTTTCAACTGTGTCATGCATTTTGCTGCCCGGCCGGCCGGCGACCGTCCAGGGAGCAGAGACCTCCGTACAAAGGCTCAGCCATAACCAGATAATGAACCGCTGCTCCGCGACCCGGACCAGCGGGGCTAACGCGTAGCAGCGTTAGCAGAGCCGTGCATCTGGCGCTGGTAAACATCTGGAAATTCTGGGGGCACAAGCGTGACCAGAAGGTCCAGCTACAGTAATACCGTATTTTCTTTGCACTTCCCTGAACGATATACACACACAGTCGTTTTGCCAGTGCTATGACGGTAGCGGAGAGGTTTTACCCCAGCTAACGTTAGCTGGCCCAGTAACAAAAGCCGAGGCAGGCGGCTGCTGCAGCGGGTTAGCGCCGTGCAGCTGCTCCTGGCTGCTCTCCTAAAGCCTCCCGACGTCCTCCGCCTATTCTACTGCGTTCGATAGTAACGTCCTTACCTTATCTCTAATATATTTTCTAATTTGCACATGATTTCTTGCTCTTCCGCCATGGTTTGAGGTCTTAAAATGGTCAAATTGTCAAACTCAGACTCCCCCCGTACGGCCCCAATAAAAACACAATAGCTGGCGTGTGCGCGCATGGAGGCGCGCACGCCCGAGGGGGAGCGGGCTGCGCGCTGGGCACGTAGTGTGACCTCCGTGCGGACGTTGGAGCTCGCAGGCTCTTTTATTCGACCTCATTCTGTTATTTTCCAGAAACTATAACCTTTCCATTGATGGTCTGGCTGTTATTACCCTAATCATATATATGATACATATATTTTTGGCTAAGGTTAGACCTGTTGTTGGTGAACATATAATGGCATACGGGCCGATTCCAGAACTCAGAAATAGTTTGTGTGGTCAGATGAGATCACATGGCCTCTTGGATGGCTGACGATAAACTTGAGCAGGCTCAGGCCCTAGGCCCACAGGCATTGCTGGATTAACCTAGAGAAAGCCTTGGGGGCAATACAATGGTCCATTTCAACCCAGTCTATAAGCCTTGCAGGCATCACAAGCACTTTCATATGACTGCTGCGTAAAGGCCACTTTGGGAACCTGTTTAGTAACAGCTATAGAAGATAAAAGCTATACAATGTCGTTTGTAAGTATGTTTTTTTATACTGTTTCCTAATAGAATCTTTATCTTTACCTTATTTGACATTTACCCGGTATTCTGAGCCACGGCCGAAGTAATTTTTAGGCATTAGAGGCGGCCGAACTTGCACACCAACGAAGGCTATGAATATATATTTGTACTTTTTTTTTCTATTATGAGGAAATTGCTGGAACTAACAGCATGTGGTTGTCGTGTAAGCTTACAGGGTTTCTGTTCTGCATCTGTTTTGTGTTGGCATTAAAGTGAAACAGTGTTCCCTCGAGCTATTTACTTTGTTGCAGAGTAGGACAAAACATTGCTTCTCAAATGTCTCAAACATCTGTATGAGTAGTACACACATTTATTTGTTTTACCGTTGTGACCTATGGTATTATATTATTATTATTATTATTATTACTGATTGATTGACCCCATTAAACACGAGTGATTCATTCTTTTAACGTTGCTTAACACATCATTTACAAAATAGGCCTACCCTTATTGAGGGTTGTCGTCACATGAAACATTATCCCAAACGCTTGGCAATCTTCAGTCCCGTTTTCAGGCCGTCACGATTTGCCCTGTTTAACCATCTAAAAGCTCTTAATGCTCTCTAACAGTGTGAGAAAAAAAGTGAGGAATCGTCCCGTCCCCTGGTCACAGTCTTTCAGTTTACCCAACATAAAGGGTCATGGTCTCTCCAGGGATGATAACATTTCCTTTGAAATTCCCATTGAGCCACTCAAGATGAACCCGGGGCTGTTCTATACTTCAAACAGGAATTGTATCTCATACCTAGGTTGATTAAATTCTAACCTTCATGGTTGCATAGGAGGACATAATTAGTTTTAATTAGTTTTGAAACGTGATAGTTGTTATTCTCACTGGACCTGGTTGTCATTGTGGATTCCACCTGTTGTAATTTTTATGTTGTCAAGAAACAATGAAATGGAGGTATAGCTCACAGTATGGTATTGTATTCATTTCCAGAGGCATTATCATGTGCATGCTATCGTTGTCATCCATCATGCATGAATTGTATTTTTTTTTCTATGTAAATGACCTTTATTATACTTTATGAGTTAATTTTATATTGCTTTGTTTTGGATCATTACATTAAACACTAAAAACATATATAATTAGTAGAGAGAAAGAATGTGTTGGGTCTCTGGAATTTCACATATAACCACAGTTAAAGTAGCAATCATGTATAAAGGACAAAGTACGCAATAAGCATATAATCTCATGTGCACATAGGCCTTCAAATAGGCCTACTTCAACACAAATTTTGGATTGGTTAGTCCTATAGAGGCCTATCATTAACATGACCAACAGCGAGCAGCCTTTCAAAAACATGTAGGCCCTATGTAAGATTAACACCAAACACATAGTCTCATCACTGGAACCCGATCCTAAATGACCCATGGTTTCAGTCGTGAATGTATCGCAATAAACTGTGAGCTTCGTTTTCTGATTGTAGTCCCCACCAACCTCTTGCGATTGGATGCTCCTGGTTGAACAGAAGAATGTAAGGAACCCCTTGTATTGCTTTTTTGGTCGTTTAGAAAAATATATCAAAAGGAATGTGTCAAAGTTGGAAGGCAAAGTTAGTGTATTACCCTTGTAATGTGACAGAAGAGTTGCTGCATCTGCACCGGTTATCTCCTGTGTCTCATGGCGCACAAGGCCTGACCACGCGGGGACCCTCCCCCCGGCTGTATCTCAATGTGTTTCTGACAGATAAATGTTCGCGTTACCACCATGGACGCCGAGCTGGAGTTCGCTATCCTCCACAGCACCACCGGCAAGCAACTCTTTGACCAGGTAGGCCTACACCTCTCCATGGGCCCACACCAGCCTGGCTCCAATCACGTGCGTCCGCGTAAAACTCATTTAACAAGATCCCGTTTCATGGATTCCATTATTTATTTCCTTTGTGGCATCAGATAGTGAAAACAATCGGGCTGAGAGAGACCTGGTTCTTCGGCCTTCAGTTCCAGGACAGTAAAGGATTCTCCACCTGGCTCAAACTCAACAAGCGGGTAGGCCTTCGGGGAAGTTCGTGTCTGCTTTGTTTGTAAACGTTACATCATGCTATTATTCATTTACGCTCCACTTAGTAAATGTTACGGCCATGGGGGCTCATTAGAGCCCAACTGAAATTCACACCTTGCTGGGGGATTCCCCATCCCAGGTGACGGCGCAAGATGTAAAGCGGGAGAACCCGCTGTTGATCAAGTTCAGGGGCAAGTTTTACCCGGAGGACGTCGCCGACGAGCTGATCCAGGAGGCCACGCAGCGGCTCTTCTTCTTGCAGGTTACGTATGAGTTACAGCTTGCATGCGAGCGCCAAAGAACACTCCCCTTTTCAGTCAGAAGAACCACAGCGCATTCACATTTTAACTGGTCGCAATACACACATTAGCCAAGAAGTGTGTGTCTGTGTCCGTGTGTGATATTAATTTAACGTTTAATGGACTATAATTGCTCACATTTGTTTTGCTAAAGCTCAGCGTGTCTGTGATGCATGTGTGTCAAACGCCTGTAATGGGTTCCAGGTTAAAGAGAGCATTCTGAATGATGACATCTACTGCCCGCCAGAGACCGCAGTGCTGCTCGCCTCTTACGCAGTTCAAACCAAACATGGGGATTACAGAAAGGACTATCACATCACAGGATACCTGGCAAAAGAGAAGCTACTGCCGCAGAGGTGACCTCACGCGTGCTAATTGATATCAATTAGGTTGGTTTTTTTTGTGGGGTTTTTAAACCATTAAATCGAGGCTGTAGTCATCTAATCTCTGTTTGTTGGGTTTTGTGATGGAAACCAGGGTTTTGGAGCAGCACAAGCTCAACAACAATCAGTGGGAGGAACGAATCCAGGTCTGGCACCAGGAACACAAGGGCATGCTGAGGTAACACAGCTCTGCAGAGCCTGCGTGCACACACTGTCTCTCTCACACACACGCACACGCGCATTGACACACACACACACACACACACACACACATACACACACACACACACACTGCGAGGTAAACATCCCTGTGGCCTTATGTCTTCGAAAATTTACTCCACAGAGAAGATGGCATGGTGGAGTATTTGAAGATTGCCCAGGACCTGGAGATGTACGGGGTGAACTACTTCAACATCAAGAACAAGAAAGGATCCGAGCTGTGGCTGGGTGTAGACGCCCTGGGACTGAACATATACGACAAAACAGACAAGTAGGAACAATTTGGCGATGCCATATAGCAGCGCTGTCCGTGGTAAAGCCATCGTGTCCCATTTCCACGAGCTCATCATCTCTGTCTCCTTAAAACACTAGGATGACTCCCAAGATTGGCTTTCCATGGAGCGAAATACGAAACATCTCCTTTAACGACAAGAAGTTTGTCATCAAGCCAATTGACAAGAAAGCCCCGGTACTTTGATCCTTTGATAAAACTCCTCCGGCCACGTAAAGGCCTTGCATGCACCTCTTTAACGGCCACCGTGCCTGAATAAGTTACTTACTTAGGAAGCGTTGCCGGTGATGTATTTGAGCACCAACCAGGTTTGTAATCCTGTAGTCATTTTTCGCCTGTGCCTTTTGTTTTCCGAGGACTTTGTTTTCTACGCTCCACGACTGCGCATCAACAAGCGCATCCTGGCCCTGTGCATGGGCAACCACGAGCTGTACATGAGGCGGAGGAAGCCGGACACCATCGAGGTGCAACAGATGAAGGCTCAGGCCAAGGAAGAGAAGAGCAAAAGGCAGATGGAGAGGTGGGGACCGTGGAGCAGCGCCACCCGTTTGTTGGTGAAGGGAGTTGTTGTTGGCAAAGTCGTCATGCTCTGTGAAAACGTTTTGCAGGCTGCAATTATTAATTATAATTTTTTATTTTTGTCAGGGCTCTGCTCGCGAGTGAGAAAAAAAAGCGTGAGAACGCCGAGAAGGAAACCGAGAAGATTGCCCGGGAGACCATGGAGTTGCTGGAGAGACTGAGGCAGATTGAGGAGCAGACAAAGAGAGCTCAGGACGGTATGACAAGAATCCAAATACAAATGAGTCTTTAATCACGTCTCCCTTTCCCCAGCGTCATTCACAGACCCAACGCAGGCTTCTCCTTATTTTTTGGAACATCTCTCAGTTTCAGAATTGTCCATTTTTTCTGTAGTAATTATCTCTTAGTGAATGGTCGTTTAGAAACTACCTCCGCTTGTTGGGTAGAGTCAATCAGTTCTTACATCGGTGTCCGCACAATGCCTTTTGTGTGTGTGTATGTGTGCGTGTGTGTGTGTGGTGATGAAACCTTGGAGGGTGTGTGTTCTTCAGAGCTGGAGGAGCAGACTCGGAGGGCACTGGAGTTGGAGAAAGAGAGAAAGATCGCCCAGGCGGAGGCTGAGCGTCTTGACCAGGACCGCGAGGCAGCGGTGGAGGCCAAGGCAGTGCTGATGAGCCAGTCGGAGCACCAGCTGAAGAGCCAGGAGAATCTGGTGCTGTTGGCACAGCAACTGTTTTAATTTAATGCACACAACGTTGCACACACTCAAAAGATATCGAGAAGTCAAAAGACTCTGTAGAAATGTTTCTCTTTGTCTTTTCATTTTATTCGCACATCACAGGTTACCTAATAGGTTTAGATACAGTTAACATGCGTCATACCCAAATAAGAAAAATGATCTGAAGTTAGTTTTGCCTATAAATGAACACATTGTCAAACAGAACCCTCATCTGAAATCCCTGATCTCTTAACAGTCACTTGTCCCCACATTTGTGTGCATGTGCGCAGGCCACGGAGCTCGCAGAGCTTACCTCTAAGATATCCAGGCTGGAGGATGCCAAGAAAAAAAAGGACGTGGAGGCAAAGAGGTGGAAGACAAGGGTGAGCATCAGCGGAAAAAAGTTAAGTGATGATGAATGAATTAAAGATGAGCTCAGTGACTCCACCGAGACCTTGGTAGAAAAGAAAAGAAACTACGGAGAAAAAAAAAGTTTGGTTTTCTATCACTTAGCGCAGCGTTGTCTAAGTCCTAAAACTTGAGAAGTTGTACCTGGCGACTGCTCATGTCAAGTTAAGAAAAAGGGGGGGGGGCAAGGAAGATGTTGGAAACTTGAGTAGGTTGGTAGCAAAGTGTGCCTGTTTGCCATTAAGTGGCAAACGCATGTGCATTTGGCATTTATATCCGGCTTTTGTTGTTTTATAATTGTATTATAACATAATTTTGTATTAAAACACAATATTTGACTATTCGTCATTATTGTATCTTCCTACCACATGTTGGACTTGTTGCTAAGAGTCACCGTGAGTGAGTTCCCTTATCACTGAACCAGGGTAGATCAGTGGGAGTTCTGCCTAACATTCCCAGGCAGAAACCTTCCATTCGGAAAGCACTGCGGCGAGAGGCTTCTGACCGCCCCAGTGTGCCCGTGTTGACAGGCAATGGCTGTGGAGGGCGACCTGGAACGGACCAAAGTGGACCTGAAGAGCAAACTGGTGGGAGTCCACATCCAGGCCTCGGTGCACAGCCACATGCACGAGCACGACGAGACGGACGAGAGCAGCGCGGAGGCCAGCGCTGAGCTGACTTCGCCGGACATGGTGCGTGACCGCAGCGAGGAGGAGAGAGTCACCGAGGCCCAGAAGAACAAGAGGCTGCGCAAGAATCTCAAGGTCTGTGCCGTTGGCTGTACACACGTACAAGTATATATATATATATATATATACATGTGCTATAAATCACACATCAGTGACATTCAAACTGTAAATCACTTATCAATTATTAATTTGTAAGAGAGAATGGAACCCGGTCGAAAATGAGTACCTGATGCCAGCCAATGGCGGAGAGATATATAGGCGACTGTCAGGCAGGTAAAGAGGAGGCAGGGCCAACTATTGATTGGCTGGTAAAAAAAAAATACATTATGGAGCGGAACTATAGCTGCATCCGCTAAGGAGAGCTCATTAGGCATCGCATATGATGCCTTATGATCCCAAGTGTAGGATATGATGCACATTGAACCTGGAAATAAGAATTCCAATACATGGGAGGTAGAACAGAAGAGAAGGAGAATATAACTCGTGAATTTAAGATCCTACTTTATTCATAAATGGTAAACGGTCCTCATTTATATAGCGCTTTTAAAAAGTTTCAGCGCTGACATTCACACATTCACACATTCACGACGGAGTCAACCACGCAGGGCGGCCGCCAGGAGCAGTTAGGGTGAGGCGTCTCGCTCAGGGACACCTTCAACTAATCCAACTTTACGGCCCGCTCTGCCTCCTGAGCTAAAGCCGCCCCACTATTTATAGAACAACAGTGAAGTTAATATAATAACTGTAAATGCACAGATACAACATGCATGACCTTCTTAGAATTGTAAAAATCTTGCAGCCTGCTTTCCAACCAATCTTTTTACGAATGTGACAATATCTTAAATATTTGCACAGAATAAAAAATGCATTTTATCATGCCACCCATGTTGCATTATCAAATAGGTATGGAGGAATCTGCGGTTTTCATCCAGTCCTATTATGAAGAAAATAAATTGCATCCCTTCCTCACCAAAAAAAAAAAGCATTGTCATCTGTTAGCCTACCAAAAATAACAGAAAAACACAATAGAAGCTTTTGATTAGTATGCCTAGGTTCTGCGTGTGTTGGGGTGGGCTGCAGTTTTTCCAGTCTTTTGTGTGAGGTTTACGTGTGTGTGTGTGTGTGTGTGTGTATATGTGTGTGTGTGTGTGTATATGTGTGTGTGTGTGTATATGTGTGTGTGTGTGTGTGTGTGTGTGTGTGTGTGTGTGTGTGTGCACGTGTGTGTGTGCACGTGTGTGCGCGCGGGGCCCGGCTCTTCCTCCGGCTCTCTCCATCAGTTCCTGAGCAGCGACTTGGCCAGTGCCGTGGACGAGACGAAGAGGACCACGAACGACCTGATCCACGCAGCCAACGTCAAGGCGGGTCGGGACAAATATAAGACCCTACGTCAGATCCGACAGGGCAACACAAAGCAGCGCATCGACGAGTTCGAGTCCATGTGAGAGGGGGCAATGTGAGTGGTAATAACGAGGCAGAAAGAAACTATGCTATAGGTGAAAACGGCTTTGATAAGAATCTTCAGAAGGTTCTTGATACGCTTCCTGCGTAGTCAGAACGCCAACGCAGGACGTAAACCTAACCCCATTCCACGGGGCGGGGTCACTTGATTTGAATATAAATGATTTGTCACTTAATGTTTGAAGTTTCATAACATATAGACCACTTAAAAATATATATATGGTGTTCACGATATACATAGTCCTTGTAGCCTATTCAATCGGATCGCATTGCTTCGCATCCAAAACCTGAGCATAATCTAGAATGTTAAAATCGTAACTGTATAGCCTAGGGAATATGAGAGAATCTAGTAGACCAATCGTATTTTTATGTATCCTACATTTTTGTGTGTATGCCAACAACTGCCTGTAATGTGTGTGTGTGTGTGTGTGTTTGTGTGTGTGTGTGTGTGTGTGTGTGTGTGTGTGTGTGTGTGTGTGTGTGTG